>JAIFHC010000643.1:0-50000 GCA_021229015.1 Solen grandis | reverse complement strand
CGTACGGGGGATAAATCCCACTTCAGTATGGGCAAGAATTCCAAGCATTCAAGGACAAAGTACTGTCCAACCAGGAGCCTAAAAGGGGGAGAAAAATAGGAAGGAATTGATGAAAAGAAATTTTAAATTCAAAGCTTAAAAAAACCATTTTTTTTTTAAAAATTGTGAGATTCATTCGACGAAGCATCACCAGGGGTACTTCTGGTCTAAAGGTTTTTGCTTTAAATATATTTCACTTTTATTTTCCCATATTTACTTTAATAATTTTATATTCAAATCAGGTCATTTTTCCCAGAAAAAAAAAAACCCAAAAAACGCAAAAATTTTTGATTCATGGAGCTAATACTAAATCTTGCATTTCCCTTTTAAAGGAAAACGTGATTTTAATTAATGATGGAAAACATTTTTAAAATCCATTCATGTTTTTCCAAAATGGGGGGGGTTTAAAGTTTCAAAAACAAACCCTTTTATAAACCCCTAGACCTCCCTGTTTGTCAACTTTGTGTTGCCCTTGTCACCTCAGTCCCAAAAAGGGTTTTTGACCTGAAAACGAAATATTAAAAACAGCCTAATCATAAAAATATCCCCTAAAATTAAAAATTGAAATCGTTAAGTTATGTTTCTATTTTTATTGAATTAAAAGTTAAAGCTAAAATTTAAACCATCCTAACCCCCATTTTTTTATACATTAACCTATCAACATCTGCATTGATACTGTGTGGTATCATGTGATAATTCTAAAATGGGTCTTATAAAGAAAATGAGAGTAAAAAAAAACTTGTTTTATTAAAATATGTCATTCAAAAATGTTTTGGCTTACAAAATGTATGTCCAATTCAAGGTTTTATGGATTATATAAATATATGCCCAATTCAAGAATGTTTTATGGATTTAATAAATATATGCCCAATTCAAGAATGTTTTATGGACTTTACTCTTCACTGACCCAGACAATTTGGACCGCACAGCCGTTCAGAATCCTGACCTGGGGCTTTGCCACGGGCTCCCCCCCCCCCACCCTTTCAGATTTGGGTCCTTCAGCCCGGGAAAATTAAAATTTGTGATATATCACCCATGTTCTGGGGCAGCCAATTTTAATGGAGCAATAAAGTTTTTTTCAGTAAGGTTATACACAAAAGTACTCCCTCATGTGGTATCATGCCAAAATTTAATGTGGCATATTACCAAAAGTCCTTATTTTTGACACCATCCCAAACCTGCAGTTTTGGGCCCTTTCTACCCTTATATGTATGTGCACCAACCACCAGATATACTTTCCGAACACGGGAAATTTTAAAAGGGAAATGGCAAAATAAAAAAGTTATTTGTTTCCACAACCTACAGCCCCATTTTTTTGTCCAAACAAAATTTTTTTCTTCATTCGGCTTTTACGTTTTCCAAACACTGCTTTTTGTCACCCCTCAAAAAAAAATAACTTTAAAAAAGGAAAAGGTAAAATTTAAAAATCGGAACCTACTGCCCCTATTTTTTTCAAGATGTTAGGGGAAACAAACAATTTTGGTTTTTTTCGCCTTAGTTTCAAGAGAATTTTAAAAAGAAAGCAATAATGTCAAAAATTGCAATAAAAATTGCGTAATCAGTTTACAGGGGTATAAACAAGAAAGACTTATTATTGATGTAAAAAGTGAATCTAAAAAACAAAAAACCCCTTGCAAAAAAATGGTTTAAAATAAAAAATTTCCCCACTTTCGTTTATTTGGGGCCATTTTACACGACAATAATTAAAAAACATAATTTTTTTTAAAATTAAATTTTTTTTGTCTAAAAACCTATTGTCTGTAATTCATTGCCTTAACCCTAAAAAAACCAGTAGAATATTTTTTGCCTGGTTATTTTTTTTTGACCCCACAGTTTTTCAAAAAGGTTTTTCTAAATTTCTGAAAATTGACCTGGTGACCTGGGTTTTTGACCCAAAACCCGGGACCCCAATTTTTTAAAAATCACCAATAATCATGTAGACAAACATCCTGGCAATTTCATGAGTTTTGAGCCAAAACTGTGGCCTCTTAAAATTTGTTAAAAAAAAGGGTCCCCCGACCCTTTTGTGAATGTTTCTGTCTATTTAAAAGTAGAAGAAGAGGGTAGAGCAAAATGCATACATTTAAATTTTTATCAGGTCATATGACCCATGTGAAAATTTAAAATGTTTAAAATGTTTTTTTTTAATTTTTTTTTTTTAAAAAACTATGCGACAATTAAAATATATTTGTTCACCCTTCATTTTTTAAAAATTATTTGAAATCATTAACGAACAAATTTGTTAAGTATACGGGCAATTCTCACCCTAACAAAAAAAATAACTGTTGACATACGTTACCAAGGAGGATTATGAAAACCGAAACTTTTAAGTATGGAGAAAAAACCCCAATTAAAAATTTTACGTTAGCATATTGATTTAATTTTACATTGTTACTAAATTTAACACCTACTGCGATTTTTGCACAAAAAATTTACATTTTTTTTTATTTTTTTTGTAAGCAAAAATGTACTTAAGTGTGAACATAATCAAAAATACAAAAACTTGTGCAAACATATAAGAGCATATTTGACAAATGTTTTTTTACATGACACTTTTTTTTTAAATATTATGGAGATGCTGTTGCCCAAAATGATATCACTTAAACTAATAAATTTGTTGTTCCCAATTATACATTAGCTAAAATTATATGTTGATATGAAAAAACTATCCCTTTATAGTTTAAAGAAACTTTGGGAACATTGTCCTAAAAAAAATCTAAAATGAATTTAAAACTGGATAACATTTTTTTTTTTATTTCGAAGGATCTTTGAAAAAATAGGTGACTGCAGAGTGTTTGTTTTTTAAAATGAAATGTTGTTTTTTTTTGTTTTTCGTTAACTAAAAAAAAAGAAATTTTTATATTCAAAAAAATTTTCCCATTTCGGGTTTGTTAACGAAAAATTTAAAATTTTTGTCGTAATACCCATGCTTGTAAAAAGCCTTTTACAAAACCACATTTGGCATTTTATGGCCCTTAGGATATTTTACATCTTTTCAATGTAAATCTTTAAAGATCTGCGCTGTTTATTCGACTAGCTAACTGAATGTCAATTGCAATACAATTGACGAATGTTACAATAGAATATGTTTTAAAGCCAATTTTAAAAGAAACTAGTGAAAAAACTTTTTTCCAAAACAGCTGAATGAAGGTAACAAATTGTAAATCAAAATTTAATGACATGTGAAAAATTGAATGAAAACTTTTAAATTTTCTTTTTGATTTTTTTGAAACGGGTTTTTTTCTATTTTCCCAAATACTGCTACATGTTTGGTCTGTAAAAGTAAATAATTCCTTTTTGTATTAATAAAAACTGATTAACGATATTGCAGTTATAAATATTAATTCTGGCGGCAGCAGTAACGAAAGTCAACTAGGCAAAAAGAACATTAAAAAAAAACAAATCCAAAAATTAATTAATTAAACTAGAAATTTAACTTTACATCTATATCTTTAAAAATTATTTTTTTTTATCATTGAATTTTAAACATCAATTGGCGCACACAAATGCACTTGTTATTGGAATTGTAATGAGGGTGTTAGCACAGTCGGCAGTTGCTGACATTTATAATTTTTACCTTTACATTTTTTATTTAAAAAATTTAAAAATGTTAAATACAACTCATTTAGATGTAAAATTTTTTTCCCTGGAAGTTTTGGGGCTCCTTTTGGGTTTCCCGCATTAACAACATGGGGTTTTTCAATGTATGGTGTTTTCTATATTTTTGAACTTTTTATTGGCGTGCTTTAGGTGTGGTTTTTGGTAGTCACTGCAGTCATGTCAATATCGCATAATTGTATTCGAAACCTCTAAAAAAAGTGTTAAAAATTTTATGTGGGTATGGTAACAGCAAAATATATTACTTTTAGCTGTTTTTTATCGTGCTGCCGACCCGGAAACTTCCGCCCAAAATGATGATTCGGGGTTTACCACATGGAAAAGATGATTAATTTTTTTCTATTTTTGCATGTAATGTTTTAGAAATAGGTTAAAAAGAGAATAAGTAAAAATAATACAAATTAAACAATGTTTTGGCTTTTAAAAAACTATATGCACAACATCATATTTTTGATCCAAAAAGCAAGTTTTTGGTTAAATTTTTTTGGGGATTGACTAGAAAGTTTAAAAGTGTGTTCGGGGCATCAGAAAAACAAGGAAAAAACTTTGGATTGATTTTATATAAATTAGGGCCCTTTTCAAACTTGGACATTTGGTTAAAGTTTTGATGCACAGTGTTATTATCTTATGTCTCAGTAACTAGGCATGGGAATGATTTTAGTTTTCATAAACCTTTTGGGGATTTGACTATCAAGGTATATCATCTTTGACCATATTATAACAGGGTTTTGAAGGGAAAAATTTGAAATAGATTTATTTATTTACCAACAGGTATTTTGAATAGCGGCGTGCTGTCCTATGACTTTCTTGTTTTTAGTTGATGTAACTTTCGGTAAATTTCAAATTTTTTTGTATGCCTTTTATCTCCATGTTTAAAAAGAGTGAATAAAAGAAACCACTTAGGCAATCACCATGTAATAGAACGTGCTCCAGCTGGGCCAAAAGGCGGGGCGCCGCCCCCGCCCCTTTGATATACGCCCTGTGCCTTTGTTTTCCCGCCCTGTGCTTTGATTTCCCCGCCCTGCCCCTTTCAGACGTGCCTGCTTTGCCTAGTTGGTAAAGTTTCCCCCTTACTGTTTTCCCCAACCTAAACTCTCGGCATCTTTGATCCCAGGGTGTGTTTTTTAAAACAGACGTAGTACCCAATTTAAAAAGTCGGTGTCAATAAACCCGGCACCCCCATGATTAACTGGGCTTTTTAGTAAAAGTATAAAACCAATTATTGAAATATACGGCAAAAAAAAGGTAAATTTAAAAATTGCATTTATTCAAAAGGAAATTTTTTATTGTCGACTACCGGGGGGAAAAATACAGTACGTTGTCATTCTTCACAAAAAACCGTTTTCAGCACTTTTAAAAATTTAAAGTAGATAAAGGGGAAAAACATCCCCTAGCCCAGCATCAATTTATAACAGCTTCTAAAGCTTTTGTCCCAAAGCTAAAACTTATTTAGGCAATTAAGTGTCAACAATTCAAAGTCAGTTAGTCTTTTGCAAACAGCGAAAACTTTACAGACGAAAAATTCCATTTTTCCAAAAAAAAAACCCCATGAAATGCCCGAAAAAATTTATGTTCAGAGAGGGGTAATAGTCAAAATAATTTTTTCATTGATGTTTAATTTACTTTCTAAAGATTAAAACATGTTTAAGCAAAAAATTATTAAAGTTTTTAAATGTATCTTGTTTACTTCCGGTATTTCAAAAAAAACCATTAAAAAGCTGAACTGTTAATTTGTTCCCCAGCCATCAAAAAATTGAAAATTTTTTTTAAAACATAAATGTTTGAAAAAAAACTGAAAAATAAGATTTTAAATATTTTTTTAAATTAAAGTTTGGGTTTAAACTTACAATTTTTATATCTTGGAAAATTAAGTAAAGGGGGTGGGGTTGCACTGAGTAAGTCTGGATTATTATTTTTGATTCAATCTTTTTTCCTTTTAAAAAAAGTCAGTCTTAAAAAAAAAAGAGCGTCAGGGGACACCGCTCGACATTAAAAATGCTTGTGGTAAATCAAGAAATCTATTTCAATTCTTGCCCTTCACAACCCTGTCATAATAATATCAAAAATGATTACATGTATTTTGATAGTCTGATCCCCCTTAATTTTTTAAAAGGTCTAAAAAATCCCACTTGTTACGAGAAATAAGCACAATAACATTGCATGCAAAATTTAATCAAAACCCCAAAAATTAAAAAACGGCCATAATTTGCATTTAAAATTCCCAAATCCAAAATTTTCCCCCTTATTTTTCTGATCCCCCTAAAGAACTCCTAACTTTTAGCAACTTTAGCTTTTCTAAATATAAGCTGGATAGTAGCTTGAATCCAAAAATTTAACCAAAAAGTTAAAAAAAAAGGTTTAAAATTTTTAATATATTCCTCAAGTGTTTTTCCTTTAAGTGTGCCCCCCCTAAAAAATTTTTAAAAGTTTAAAATAAATCCCTGTCTGGACTCTGGATATAAGCATAAAAGTCCCTTGCATTTTAAACTTTACCAAAATTTCTTATTTTAAAACGGAGCTTACTTTTTACTTTTCCTCGGTTTTTACCTTGAAGTAGTGATAACCCTGCGTAAAAAGAGTTTCAAATCATTGTTCCCGGATACTGAGATAAAAGCATAAAAGACCTTGCAGGCAAAACTTTAACTAAAAATTTCCCTAATTTAAATTAAAAAAACCATAATTTGTAAACTTTCCATCTGAATGTTTTCTTTTTTGGTTGTTGATGCCCCTTAAGATATTCAAAAAACATTTCAAGTAAATCCAAAAAATGGTTTTTGGGTTTTAAAAATTGGCTGATAGTGCTTGCATGAAAAATTTTTTAAACCCAAATGTTCATTGCATGCAAAACCTTAACCGAAATGGGGCCATAAATTATTCAAATTAGTAAAGAGTTATCCTTTTGTTGTCTGATGCCCTTAAAAGATTTTTCTAGCATTTAAAGTCAATACAAAAATGGTTATTCGATAAAAGTTTAATATTTTAATTTGCTTGCAAAATTTTAACCCCAAGAGTGCAACCCCAACCCCGAGCAAAACGACTACAATCTGCTATTCTTCGAATAGTCGATTTAATAAGATATACATGCCCTAACCTGTCGGTAATACCCCCCATTGCTTAGATCTATTTTGCTTCCCCCACTTTTTAAGTCTAGAAAAGATTTTTTTAAATTGCTTCCCAAAATTTTTTGTCGATCAAAGTTGCAAGAAAAATGATAAATGTACTTGCGGGATCACGTGCGATTTTTAAAATTTATTTTTGAAGTCCTACAATTAGTATCTTTGATCTAGATCTTTTATTACAATTTTTTCTATAAAAACAAGATTGTGTTGGGTAGCTTCAATCACATGACTCCAAAAGGCATAAAAAGTAACAAAAGGAAATGAGGATTTTCTTACTATCCTGATTAAGTTTAAATTTAAAAGCTTAAATTATTTTTCCCAAATGTCGGGTACAAAAATAATGCATGCTCAAAAAGGGGGGGAGATTTATCAAAGATCTGTTTCGTCAGGACTTTTTTTATGGGATAATATGCGTTCGGATAGACCTTTTTAAGGCCCCCCGGGTCTGCTGTAGATCAAAATAGCGATGCCCGGTTAATTTTAATTTCCCAGTGAAAAACTTGTAATGAAGCAAAAGTGTTTTTTTCCCACCATTTACACATGTAAATTGCCATGTGTTTTTTCTGCAATGTTTAGCTTGAATGTAATGCCCGATCAAACTTTACGCGACAGTGTAATTGTAAGAAATAATGAAAAGAGCCATTAAGAATTATTCTGTTCCTTATTTCAACTTCTTCCAATGATTTTTTTTGGGGTTGCTTTGTTTAAAAAAAAAACGCACGGTCAAGTCTTTATTGGACATGCGCTCTTTTCCCGACAACGGGTGGAATGATGATAGAGGGGGAGAGGAGAGAGAGAGAAGGGGGGGGGGGGGGCATTGTTTCTAAATTCCATTTCAAAAATTTTTAAAAAAACTGAAAAAAAAGAATTTTGAAAAAAAAAAATGTGCTCTTAGATTGGGCTGTCATCTACATTATAGGTTGAAAAAAACCTTGGGATAGGGGGGGGTCATAATTCCTTCTGCATGTCATAGACCAGCCGAAAAAAATAAAAAAAAACGTAAAAACGGCCTCGAGAAAAAAAAGGATATATAAATGTATATAAAAACCCTTTGAGAAAATACAGTAAAACTGTTTTATACTTTTAAAAAGCGCATTAGTTAGTTCAGTCTAATTTGTTTTAAAACTATATAATTTAAGATTTTTTTATGTATTTAGCTTATTGAAATCTTTCCCATAAATTTCGGAATTTACAAATAAAAAAATGGTTTTAGTAAAAAGTACTCCAAACAAAAAAAAAAACGAGAAACAAATAAAATAGGAGAAGGTTTTTTTTTTATCATGGAAAAGGTTTACAGAAAGAAATAACAAATTTTTTTGAAAATTTTAAAAGATTACACCAAAACATTTACTGTTTTGTTGTTTTGTGTTTTTCCCGGACCGAAAAGTATTTTCCATGTAAAGGGACATCACGTCTCTTTTTGAAATCGACTAAAACCCCGCCAATAACACTTTTTAGCGCTATTATACTTAAATCTTAAATTACGAAACGCTTTCCCATATCAGTTTTTTTTTTACGAAATAGTCAAAAACATGACTAAGTTTACTTAAATTTTATTTCTTATTAGTTTTTAATATTTATTTTTTTGAAAAACTTTTTTTGGTTTAAATAAAAAAGAAACAATAAGATGAAATTTTTCCCTAGTATTTAAATATTACTCCCCGCTAAGGGTCTTTTGGTAAAAATTTAGCTAGATGCCCATGGAAATTGGGGTTTTTCCGGCCGGGGGTTGGGTTTTATAGCAAATGCCATTGACATTGTGTTTTTAAATAGCGGAGAGTTGGGTCATAGCAGAATGCCATGGACATTGGGGTTTCCTGGCGGGGGGATTGTTATAGCAAAAGGGCCCCAGGGACATTGTGGTCTCCGGGCGGGGGGAATGGTTTAGCAAAATGGCCGGGGAATTGTGGTTTTCCCTGGGGGGGGATTAGTTATAGAAAAAATGGCCGGGGACATTGTGTTCCCGGGCGAGGGAACGGTTACAGCAAAGGGCCCGGGGGACATTTGGTCTTGCTGGCGAGGGGTCTTGTTATGAAAAAGGGCCAGGGACATTTTTGGTCTTGTGGCGGGGGGAAGGGTTTTTACAGAAAATGGCGGGGACTTTGTGGTTTGCTGGCGAGGGGTTTTGTTATACAAAATGGCCAGGGACTTGTGTTTCCGGGCGGGGGAAAGGTTACAGCAAATTGGCCAGGGCTTGTGTCTTGTGGGGGGGGTCTTGTTAAGCAAAATGGCCAGGAAATTGTGGTCTTCGGGTTGGGGATCTGGTTTATTAAAAGGCAGGGACATTGGGGTTTCCCTGGCGGGGGTTTTTTATAGCAAAAGGGCCCGGGGACATTGGGGTTTCCGGGTTTGGGGGTCTGGTTTGAAATTGGCCGGGATTTTGGGGTTTTTCCTGGGGGGGGGGGGTCGGTTAAAGCAAAATTCCCAGGGACTTGGGTTTTCCCTGGCGAGGGGATCTGTCGGGTTTTATAGCAAAACGGTAGGCATCGGGTTTTCCGGCGGGGGGGATTCGGGTTATAGCAGAGGGCCCAGGGAATTGTGGTTTCCTGGCGAGGGGATTGGGTTATAGCAAAAGGGGCAGGGCATTGTGGTCTTCTTGGCGAGGGGATCTGGTTATAGCAAGTGGCCAAGGACATTGGGGTCTTCCTGGCGGGGGATCTGGTTTTAGAAAAATGCCCAGGAATTGTGTCTAAATGGTGAGAGGATTTTTTAGAAAATGACCATGGACTTTGAGGTCTAATGGTTGGGGTTTGGGTTATTAAAAAATGCCAGGAGATAGGGGTTTAAATAGCGAGGTGCCTGGGTATAGCAAAAAAAGTCCCAAAAATAAGTTTTTTTTGCACGTTTTTGATTTTAAAATATAACAAAAAAGAAAGGGAAAACTTGGTCTAAAGCGAGGTTTTTTTTTTTTGCAAAAAGATGCCCCTAAAAAAATTTCCCCCCATTTCTAGGGGGGTCGATTTAAAATTAAATACCCCGGGTATATGTTTTTTTTTTATTTACAGTTAAAATTTTATTCATATTTAGAAAGATATCTCATCTTAATGGCCCAAAATAAAAGGGAAAGGGAAAGAAGAAAAATAGTCCTTAAAAGATATGCTTTTGTAGTCAAACTTTTACACCCAAAGTACAAAAAGGAGCGATTGAAAAGTTTAATTATTCCTAATTTCCAACGAATGCCCGGGGGTCAGGGGCCGTCATTTCGGGGGCATTTTGATTCACAAAAACGCTGTTGTAACCCCATATTTAGACCCATTTTTATGTCTGATATCATTTTTTTACGCCTGTGATAATACCAAGGGCTTTTTAAATGATAACCTAATGTCATAATTTCCCAAATTTTTTTGCCAAAAAAGCGCTTAAATTTCGGAAGGAAAATTTTTTCATCATTGACTATATTTCACAGAAGCCTTTATTTTCGCAAATTTTCAGGATCTTTTTTAGACAATACGTTTATGCCGAAATTCAAAGAAAGTATTAATTTTTCGCTATTTTTTTCCGATGGCCCTTTTAAATTTTTTTATACCCGTCCAATAAGGTAAGTTTTTTGGGGTCGATACTTTTTAAAAGATTTTTTTTGTAGGGGCGAAATTTTAGGAACTATTTTTCCCGGGTTGGGATATTGGTTTTAAAAAATACACGCGAAAGTTAATACTTGCACCTGGGAAGGACGAAAAAACGAAACAAGTATACGAATTCTCCCCCCGGGGGGGGAATGAACCATACCTTGAAACTGTTGTATGGGGAAAATTTCACACCAACAATTTCATCTAGTCATTATTCAGAAAAACGAAAAAAGCGTTTTTTAATGTAGAGAACATCCTCCCTTGAAGAAGAGAGGAGAGAATAAAAGAAGGGTAAGAAAAAAACTTCTAAAATTTTCTTGGTTGTCTTTATTCCTACTTAAAGGAAATTTTAAACGAAAGAATCAGGTTCGCATCTGTAAAATAGTGTTTTTTTTTAAACATCTTCGATTCTTCGGGAACAATTATCATTAATATCATAGTGTAAAATAATAAAAATTCCGGGGAAAAAACATTCCGGGGTTCCTCTTTAAACATTTTTGTCTCCAAAGGCAAAACTCAAAACAATCAAGACGGCTTGAGTAAAGTTTTGTTTTAAAAAAAAAAAATTTATTATGAATTTTTTGGTTTGATCTAAATACCCTATTTTGCCAAGAGTGCAATTTGTTTTTGTGGAGAAGCAGGTCACACGTAGACATGCAACACAGAACGTGTTTTAAATTTTCAACATACTTTTATAATGGAGGCTTTTTCCTTGAAAGAATTCACTTTAAAAGTAAAAGACCCGCCCCTTTTTTTTTCCGACAGAAAAAAAAATTTGAGCTGATTTTTACGTTGAAAAGGTGGGGACGGCGATGTAAATTTGCTTTTTTCAAATTTATTAAATTTACGCCATATTTTCTTTAAAAATAGAAAACAAAATAAATATTATGTCTATGAGGCGTAAGTTTAGAGATTTAAAAGGAGGAATTCTAAAAAGAATCGAGTGAGCGACTCCTTGGCTTAGTTTTTAACTCATTTTAGTAGGGGCGTGGGGACACCAACTTATGTTTAAGATTAGTTTGGTGCTTTCCCTTCTGAGAAATCAAATTGTAAAAAAAAAAACAAAAAAAAAGAAAAAAAAAAAACTGCATTCAGTCAATAGCGCGTCCAGCTAATTTCAGGTAAGGAAGACCTAAATGCAGGAGGGATCCGGGTAAACCACGACCTACTGCAAGCCAGCTGGGAAAGGGTTCCTCACATAAAAATCCGAATGAACCTGCCGGGTTTGAACCACGCGGTGTGGGGGGTGAGTGAGCGTTAAAGTCAGTGACTTTCCCCCTCGGCAGGAGGCCCCCTTGAAAAAGAGATGTTTTAAAAATATGAAAGAATTTTGAATCGGTAGTAGTTAAGAGGGAACAACGAATACTTGAAAAACAAATAATAAACAAAGGGCCCCGTGGCCCTGAATCATACCTGATTATAAATGGCAACATATGTTGGATTTTTCTATTGACCTACTTTTTGACCCCCCAAAGACCCCACTTCAAAAAAGTCCAAGATTTTATGAAAAAAAAACATTTCTGACCATTTTTTTGAAGATTGGAAAAAGTGCCTTTTATTGTTAAATTTTTACTAAAATTTTAACTTGGCGAAATATTTTTGACCCACTTTAAAAACTGAACGGGGAATTTTTTGAAAAAAAAAAGTTTTTGGGACATGTTTCATGAAGATTGGCCAAAAAGTGGCCTTGGTTTAACCGGTTTTTAATTTGCCTCGACCCCCTTTTGACCCCAAATGACCCCAATTTTATTTCCAAATTTTTTGGGGAAAAAAATTTTGACCAGTTTCAGAAAATTGGGCCAAAAAAAGTGGCTCTAGGTTTTTAAAAAGGGTTTTTTAGATTTGACCTCTGACCCCTTTTTGCCCCCCAAAGACCCAATTAATTTTTCAAGGGTATATGGAAAAAATTCTGACAAGTTTATGAAAATTGGGCCAAAAAATGTGGCTTCTAGAGTTTAAAGGGGTTTTTTAATTTTACCCCTGACCTACTTTTTGACCCCATACCCCTTCTTTTTTCAAAAATTTTTTGGGGAAAAAAAATTCGACCAAGTTTCTGAAGATTGGGCAAAATGTGGGTTAAGTGTTAAAAAGTTTTTCTGATTTTACCTCATGACCTACTTTTTTATCCCCCTTAACCAAATTCAAATTTTTAAATTTTATGGACAAAAAATTCTGACCAGTTTCAGAAGATGGTAAAATTGGCCCCCTAAGTGTTAATATCAAATGCTAGACCACGTCACACCACAACGCAAAAAGGGGCCAAAATTCTGCCAGTCTAGGGAAATAAAAAATAAAAATAAAAATAAGAAACAAAAAACAGGACAGGGAAAACTTTCCCAATCAGACTTAAATTAAAAAAATGAATTTTTTACAAATACCCCGGAATATTGATTCAGGTTAAAGGTGGAATTTAATGCCCGTCCGTCAAAGGTACCCCTACGTTGCTTTGAAAAAAAGGCCATAAAAAAACAAGAGGGCCTGGGCCCCGAAACGCTCCCTGATTATAAATGAGCAACATATTTGGATTTTTTTTAAATTCCCACTTTTTTACCCCCCATGACCCCCCTTTTGAGCTTGTCCAAGATTTTTTGGAAAAAGACACTCCGACCAAGTTTCATGAAAAATATGACCAAAAGGGCCCTTTGAGTGTTTACAATGTTTTCTAAATTTGATCTCGCCTACTTTTTGACCCCACAGACCCAAATTTAAACTTGTCCAAGATTTATTGGAAAAAAAAAAAAAATTTTTTTACCAATTTCTGAAGATTGGACCCCAAAAAAGTGGGCCCCTAGAGGTTTTTCTAAGACTTTACCTCTGACCACTTTTTTACCCCACAGACCCATTTTTGAACTTTTCCAAGTTTTTTTGAAAAAAAAAAATCCCGACTAAATTTCACAAAGATTGACCAAAAATTGGCCCCCGGGTGTTACAGGTTTTTCTAAGTTTGACCCCAACCACTTTTTGACCCCATATGACTAAAATTTAAAATTGTCCAAAATTTTTTGGAAACAAACAATTGATCAATTTCATGAAGATTGGGCCAAAAATATGCCCTCTAGATTGTAACAAGGTTTTTTTTTTAGTTTGACCTCATGGCCCACTTTTTGCCCCACATGACCCAAAATTTGAACTTGTCCCCGATTTACGAAAAAAAACATTCTACCAAGTTTTATAAAGAAATTGGGGAAAAAAAGTGGCCTGGGTTTTTTTTGACTTGACCCATACCTACTTTTTGACCCCACATGACCCCCTTTTGAAATTGCCAAGTTTTATTTGGAAACAAAAATCCTGACTAAAGTTTCATAAAAATGGACCAAAGTGTGGCCTCAAGAGTGTTTTTTTTAAATTTGACCCCATGACCTACTTTTTGACCCCCCTGACCCAAATTTTAAAATTGTCCAAGATTTTTTGGAATCCAAACAATCTGACAAAATTTCTGAAAATTGGGCCAAAAATGTGGGATCTAGGTTTTAACAAGGTTTTTCTTAGATTTGACCTCGGCCCATTTTTTACCACACAAAACCCAAAATTCGAACTTGCCATATTTTTTGGAAAAAAACATTTTGATATGTTTCATAAGATAGGCCAAAAATGTGGCTTCTAGGTGTTAACAAGGTTTTACTAAGATTTGACCTCATGACTACTTTTGCCCCATGATCCAAATTTGAACTTGTTTAAGTGTTAGGAGGAAAAAATTCTGACCAAGTTTCATGAAGTTTTGGGAAAAATGTGGCCTCTAGAGTGTTAACAAGGTTTGACCTCGTGACCCATTTTTGACCCACATGACCCCAAATTTTAGCTTTTCCCAAAATTTTATGGGGACAAACATTCTGCCAAGTTTTATGAAGATTGGCCTAAAAAAAGGTCTCTAATGTTAACAAGCCAAATTTTTGACGCCCCATGACGCCGTCGCACGAGGCGACGGGAAAAAGGGGATCCAAAAGCTGAAAAAAAATTTAAATAAAAACAAACAAACATTGACACCGGGAAATTTTTTTTAATCATGTCTTAGGAATTTTCTGGATGTATTTATTTCGACTACTGCCAGGAGTGATAGACCATGTTACGGGGAATATTTGCGTCCCATCAAAGGTACCCCGGGGCGTTGCTTTGAAAAAAAGGGCACACAAAAAAAAAAGATAGTAATAACCATTTGGGGTGAATACTTTCCAAAACCTTGTGTGTTCAAGCCCTTGGCACGTTAGAGATAAACATTAAAAAAACCCTTTTTACAATTTCGTAAAAAATTTTAATTTAAGACATATTTTCTATTGGTCATTGCCAACTCCAACCACAGACCCAACGTGCAGTGTCCAGAGATAGCAGACGTCACAATTCACCACATCCTTTCTTAAAAAAAATAGTTCCTCTGATCATTAAACTAATGACCCCGGGGAA
This sequence comes from Solen grandis, assembly GCA_021229015.1. NCBI lineage: Eukaryota > Metazoa > Mollusca > Bivalvia > Adapedonta > Solenidae > Solen > Solen grandis. The sequence goes on along the minus strand of JAIFHC010000643.1, from coordinate 35,260 downwards.
AGATAATTTTTTCCGGGAAGATGGGGCGGTCCAAAGGCGGTTTAGGAGTATGAATGATTTGTATAAAAGCCAAAATAAACGCTGATTGAAGACGAAACAATTACTAACGCCGTTAAAAAAGCTTAAAATAACATCGCTGTGAAGAATCTTGATAAAGTTTAAAAAAGTTTACGCCAGCCACAGAATGTTATGTTGCAGTACCCCTAAGGTTTCCTTAAAAAAACCTTAAACGATTATTTTTATTGTTGCCAGCCTTCCTCCCAGGTTTATTTCGTGAAATTAAAAAAATATCGTTTTTAAAAATTTGGATTTCTTTTTTTCCCATTCGCTGGTTAAGAATAACAATTAAAGTGGAACGGAGGGGTAAAACCATTACAACCATTTTTATTTAACGAGACTTAACATAAAAAAACCTGTTCAATCATCCCAAAAGGGAAATTAATTATATGTGAACTTTATTATTGGGCCCTTTCCTTTATTATAAAAGCCCCCAGTAAAAAAACGTTAGATTCCCATTAAACAAAGACAAATACAATTTTTTAAATTTTTTAAAAAAATGGCAACATTTTTAAACATTTCAAAAAAAAAAGATCTTCCCAGTTAAAAAATTTTTAAAGGTTTTGGGGGAAACCCCTTTTCTATATTGCTGTAAATATTTTTTTTTTTTAAATACAAAAATTTTGTATATAGTAAATAGTCCCCAAAGGGCTTAAAACTTCGAAACTGTGATTTGATATTTTAGAAAGTTGATAAAAAAAAATTCATTTAAATAAGTGAAACACAAAAACAGCTCTTTCTCACCAACCCAAAATTCGGTAAGAGCGTGTAATAACAGAAAATAAGGGTGTGTGCAAAATTTTTTTTTTTTGAGACAAAGGAAGATACGTTTTTTTTTGGTCAAAAAACTGCCTTTCTAACTTGATTATTTTCCTGACTAAAACCCAAATTTTGACCCTCTCTATCGATTTTGGAATTTCAGATTTTTGTTCAAATGTAAATTTAAATCTAAAGAAACGAACCCGAATTAAAATGCCAGTAAATTTGTAAAGTTTTGTTAGTTAGACGTTTAAAATAAGTATTAGTGCACAAAAATTTGAGTCCCCCGCCCCAAGGGGGTTGAAATTTATTTTTAATCAATTTTAAAGCCCACTAAAAACAAACAAGACAGTATGGGCCCGCGGATGAATAGTACCCTCACGATCTAGCGCCAAACCAATTTAATGCTCGCTACCTCCAAGGTTTTTTTTTCCCCCCCTCCCCCCTTTTCGATATCAGTCAATGTTAAATAGTGTTTGTATAAAAATATCACAGCCTATCATTTCATCACCTGGGGGAAAAAGTCATTGCCCCTTTTTTTAAATTCAAAGTTTTTATTTTTTGGGGAATGCTTTTTCCCCCTTTTTACAGGGGTATTGGATATCAATCTATTTTTAGTGGGATTGCTAACATTTCTACTAAAAAAAAACCAATGGGAAAAAAATGAAAAAAAAATTAGGGGGTTCTTTTTGAGAATAAAACGCTATAAATGAAAATTTTTTTGATGCAAAAAAGATTCCCTAAAAAAGTTATAAGCATAAGTTTTTTGTAGAAATCCTTAATGTAACAGCATTAATTTTATTAAGAGGTGTTTTTAAATTTTTTACTTTCAGCATCCATGTAAATAAAACACGATACTTTATTTTTTCATAAGATCCTCTCTTGTTTGTTATATTTAAAAAAGTTTACCTTCCCAAATTTATTTTTTGGGTTTTTTTATTTTTTTGTTTCAAAAATTTAAAAAGGGAAAATTTTCTGAAAATCAGAAATTCTAAGTAAGAAATTTGCCCGATATGATTGGACAGAAAAGTCATGGGCTTTAAAAAATAACGAAATTTCATATATTTTTCAATCACGTGCCTTTTTGGCGAACTAATAGAATCCATTATAAAAAAGTTTTTGGCTTTAACTTACATTTGATAGAATAGAATTAGATAGATAAAAAAAGTTTGGCCCAGGCCAAGAATGAACATCTCTCGACAGTGACTACTTTTTCACAATGGCAAAATTTGAAACCATGAATTAACATTCAGTTCCCTTTCCCTTGCCTTTATTTTTTCTTTTTTGTTGTTGTTTTTTTTTTTACAAATTTTTAAAAAATATGGCCTTTACCCCGCTACATCAGGCGCCAAAATTTATAATTCAATTTAAAACCTCAGTTTCGGGGGGTTTTGAAAAAGGTGGGAAAACTCACCCGATTGATGCTGGTGGGGGCAGACAGTCACGTAAGCTAGCAAAATATTTTGTTTGGTGTTTTTTTTTTAGTAAATTATGGGAAACCAAATCCTTATGATTAGTACGGTCAAATGGGTTTAAAAAAAAGCTGATTGTTCCGGGCACTAAGACCCGGGAATACGATTTTTTAAAGAAGTTTGTTGCCCCCTTTTCGTTTTTATATGTTTTTAACTGCAGGTTTGGGAAAGTGTATTACTGGGACGCACAAAGTTTTGTAATTAAGGGTAATCCTTTTTGACCAGACATGGAAAGGGGGGATGGTGGCTATTTTTGCAGCCCTTATCCATTAGCTAGTCGAAAATTTTTGAAAATTGTCCTAGTCAGTTAGTTGTGGCAAGTAGAAACTTTCGTGTTATCCTCTTTGGGATCTTAACAAATAAAACTGCCTGTTAGGCCCCCTCGCCCGCCCTATTTCACTTAGATAATTGGATACTCGCCCCTTTTTTAAGTTAGTCATTAAATTAGTGGATAACAAGCATTTTTTAAAATTATCGGGAAAAGGCATGATATCCCGTTAAAAAGTGATATGTGTTGGCTAGTGGGCATAACAGACAGTTTTGTCCCTTTTAAAATACCCAAGTGGGTAACTTAAAAAATTTTCTCTTGCCAGAACTAACTGGATAGTGACAATTTTTCAGAAAAGTTTAAAATAGCTAAGTTAGCCCCCAAAAATTCTAGGAAATTTTTAAAAAAACCCCAAAAATTTGCTATGTTGAAAATTTTTGAAAAATTGTCACATATTCCGTTTGATCGGCAAGTAGCAAAATTTTAAAATTTTCAACTTGCCAGTACTAAAGACTATTGACATTTTTTCAGAAAATTTGCATAGCTAAGTGGAAATGGGTGGGGAAATTTGCCACCATACTAAGGGTAAGTGGCTGGCAGTAATGCCCCCATGCGTGGCCAAATATTGACAGAAATATTATATATATATATTATTATATTATATATATTATATCAGTTGGACCTTCGGCAGGGGGCCCCTTTTCCCGGCTGGGTTGGGGCCAATATCAGGTATTTTCAGGGGTGGTAAGGGTAGTTGCAAAGTTTCTATTTTTTTTTGACTTTGGTATGTCGGGCGGGGACGAACCCACGACCTCCGGCCACCGGGGCGGTTTCATTACGCAAACATATCGGGAAAAAAAAAAAGAAAAACAATAAGGCACTGAATTTGTGTGTTTCTCAGTAAAAGGTGTTTGAAGGTGAAGTCGATCACCCATAAAAAATTCACTTTTATAAAAAGAAATCGGCATTTTTGTTCTCTCAGTGCTATCAGAGCTTTTGATTTTTTTTTCATGCAACGTCTTATTTTAGATTTAAGAATGTGCAAATTTTCTGCCCCCGGGCAGGGCTCCGAACTCATTTCGGATAGTAAATATATAGGGTTTGGGGCAATTTTTAGTTAAAAAATAACCCCTTGGGAAATCTGAGGTGACGATTGATGTGATTTTATATGTTACAAAGATTTGTTTTGGTTTCAATGGGTTTTGTAACAGCCTTAAAATGACCGAATCAAAATTTAAATTTCAGCCATCTTTGCATCGAACAAATTATTCTTTTCGTTTGGGAAAGTGACACGTGTAAAAAAAATTACATCATTCGATTGCGGTTTCAATAGCAAGAAAAATAAATCTATAATGTTTTCATGTCACATGAGATTTTTGTGCCTTTTAAATATTTATTTTTGACAAGCATTTTTTTTTCGCCTTTTGTTAATTCTAGTATACTTTGTGTAGAGTATATACAATGTTCGATATTTTACATATTGGAAATTTTCGGTTTCAAAATTGGAGACTGGGACTATAGTTGGTGTGACTGACGTCACCACAAAATAAATTACCTGTTTACCTTTAGCTGCAGCAGTTTTAAATTTCAGATATAAAAATAAAAACCATAGGGGCCTATTTCCAAAGAAACAAAAAGCTTTAGAAATTTTGATTTAGGACTATGAGGTTACGTTTTCAAAAATTCTTGATAAAAAAAATTTTAGAGGAGAATAATTTTGAAATTAAATTGAAATAGAATATGGAAAATTTGCTTACATGAAGGCTTTTAATATTTCAAGAATCAACTTTATTTTTGAAAATTTTGGTAGAGGGCCATCAGCTGACCTTTGAATTCAAATTTAAAAATTTAATTCTGATTTTTTTTTCAGGAAAAAGATTCCTTTTTTTTTTTTTCAAAATTTAAAAATCTATTGGATTCCCTGGCACCAGAGTTCAGAATGGATTTTTTTTTTTTAGAAAATTTTTTGCCATCCAAGGAACTTCTAACAAATTTCATCAATGTCTATCCCGGGGGTTTCAGAGGAGATGATTTTTTAAAGTAAATTTTTGACGTGCAGACGATATGACGGACGACAACATAAGCAATAAAACCCAAAATATTTTCAGACAGTTTAAAAGAAATTTAAAACAGTTAACAGACAGGCTATTTACAGACTTTTGATAGAAATATAAACAGACAGCTGGACAGAAATATATCAAGACAGCTGGAAAGACACATATTTATACAGACAGTTGGACAGACATATAAACAGACGGTTAGACAAACACATTTGAAGATAATTAGACAGACAGACACATTAACAGACAGTTGGCAATGATTTAAGACTTTTTTTCAGACAGTTTGGGTAGGATATTTTCAGCGTTGGAAAGAATATTTACAGACAGTTGGGGCGGACACATATCGACAGTTGGACAAATTTTTACAGACATTAGGCATAATGCAAAAGTTACAATATAGTACAGACAGTTGGGCGGACACATATGCAGACAGTTGGATAAATATATTTACAAGCAGTTAAGACATATATGCAAACAGTTGGACAAATATATTTACAGACAGTTAGACAAATATATTTACAGAGAGTTAGACAAATATATTTACAGAGAGTTGGACAAAATCTTACAGATTTTTAAAACAATATTACACAAAAAAGTTTGGGCGAAGTATTACGACAACTCACCCCCCGTGCGACGGCGCTGTAAAAAAGTAAACTTCCCCAGACTCACAAAGACACGTGGGGGGCCCCCCATTTGGAAAAGGAAAAAAAAAAAAGGGAGTATTACTCAAGCAGACCTTTGTTTAACTACAAAAACATTACCTCTACTTTTTCATGTGGAGTTCTGCGTTTTTTGTTTACTTTCAGTCCCCTTTCAAATGAATGTTCTCATAAAACACATTTGGATTGGAAATGGGTTTTTCAAAAATAGATGGAGTTTGTCGATAAAATTAATGCACGATACTTTTGATAGCACAATTATTTTAAAAAACCTCCGATCGGGGAAAAAGACTTTTATATAAGAAGGAAGAATGCTGCAAGGTTTTAAAATGAAATATACCCCATAATAATCAGAATCAAAACGGGGATGCGCTGAAAGAAAAAGGGTTTTAAAATGAGATGCCGGATTTCTTTTTTTTATCAAAGAAAATTTAATAAAAAAGAGGATCAAATTTTTTTGCGATGCCAAAAGAACCGTGTTAAACCCCTTTAATTTGTTGAACACGGTCTTTTAAAAAAAATGAACACTCATCTGTCCAATCGATGCTAACAATAAACATTCGTCACCTTACTTCCCCCTTTCTCTTGCCTACAGTTTATAAACTACATGAATATGTGAAGGCAAATCAAAACAAAAACTTTCATTTTTTCTTTTTTTTTCTTCTTTTTTTTATTTTATTTAATTTTTTATGACAGTACAAATAAGATAATTTAATTACTTTTTTATAACACAAATTGTGCTCTTATATTTGGGAAAAAATAATTTAACACGAGGGCCAAGATGGCCCCCGGCGTCCCGAGAAATTGCTGTGTAAGGGAGAGACAAAAAAGTGCACCTAAAGTGTTTTTTAACTTTGACTAAGTAACCTAGATTTTATCCTACCCGAATTGACTCAACTGGGAATTCATGCAGTCATCATTTTACAAGTTTATTTAAGATGGGACAAAAAAGTGGCCTTAGAGGGTTCCCAAAAAAAGATTTTTTCTAAAATTTTGCCCCGGGGACCACTTTTAACCCCATATGGCCCAGTTTTTTAATTCATCCCATATTTGACAAAAAAATCTGGCCCAATTACTTTTGGTTGGCTAAAACTGTGGCCCTAAGTGTTCACAAGGGTTTTTTTAGATTTTACCCGGTGATTAGTTTTTACCCCGTGACCCATTTTCGAATTTACCCAAATATCTGTAGACAAAATTCTGAAAAATCTAATGAAAATTGGGCTAAAATGTTTGGCCTAAGAGGTTCACAAGGGTTTTTTAAAGTTTGACCTGGGGACTTCGTTTTTGACCCCAGTGACCCAATTTCGACCTCTTCAAAATATATGTAGACAAACTCCTGCCAAATTAATGAAATTGGGCAAAATGTGCCCGAGAGGGGGTTCACAAGGTTTTTTAAAGATTGAATGGGACAAGTTTTTGACCCCAGTGACCCATTTTTTGAACATCTAAGATTCATGTAGACAAACTCCGACAAATCTAAAAAGATTGGGGAAATTGTGACCTCTGAAGTTCACAAAGGGTTTTTTAAGATTTTACCTGGGGAATAGTTTTTGACCCCCCGGGGGCCCATTTTCGAAAATTCACCCAAGATACATTTTAGACAAAACATTCTGACCAAATCTAATGAAGATTGGCTAAAGCTGTTGCCTCTGGGAGTGTTCACAAGGATTTAAAAAATTTGATTGGTGACCTAGTTTTGACCACACATGACTCAATTTCGAACTCATCCAAGATATGTAGACAAAACATCTTGACCAACTTTCAGGGAGGTTGGGCTAACACTGTGGCCTCTAGAGTGTTCACAAGGTTTTTTTTTATAAGATTTGACCTGGTGACTAGTTTGTGACCCACATACCCAATTTCAAAACACATCCAAGATATTTAGACAAACATCCTGCCCAAATGTAATGAAGATTGGGCTTAAACTGTGGCCTCGAGAGTATTCACAAGGTTTTTCATAGATTTGACCTGGTGACTTCGTTTTTGACCCCACGTGACCGAATTTCAGACTCATCCAAGATATCATGTAGACAAACATCCTGACCACCTTCATGAATATTGGGCTATAACTGTGGCCTTTAGAGTGTTCACAAGGTTTTTTTTAAATAAAATTTGACCTTGTAACCTAGTATTTGAAACATGTGACCAATTTTTGAACCCATCCACGATATCATGTAAACAAACATCCTGACCAAATCTAATGACGATTGGGCTGAAACTTGGCCTCTAGAGTGTTCACAAGTTTTTTCAAAGATTTGACCTGGTGACCTCGTTTTTGACCCCACGTGACCGAATTTCGAACCCATCATGTAGACAAACATTCTGACCAAGTTTCATGAGGATTGGGCCAAAACTGTGGCCTCTTGAGTGTTCAAAAGCAATTGTTGACGACGGACTACGCACGACGGACAAAAGGCGGTCACAGAAGCTCACCCTGAGCACAAAAGTCAGATGAGCTAAAATGAAACAATTATTCTCCGGCTTGGACTCGAACCCCCACCCATTTCATCGCCGTTTTGGGAAAGGCAACAAATGACTATTTTACCCACTCCGCTTATGGGTCAACTGTTTCTATCGAAGTTTACAAGTTTTTCTTTTTTTCAAGTTTACAAGTTTTGGAAATTCCAGCCAGTCATGGTTTAAAATAGCTCAGAATATTGTGCGATTCTTTTTTTCACACATTATCTCCAGCATCGATTTTTCCAGTTCGAATTCCATAAAACAATCGTACTGAAATAAACATGAAAAATATCACCATTTAGTGATAAGACAGAAACAGAATTGGAAATATTCTCGCGTAGTAAAAAAAAAGGGGAATCTATAAATACTGATGTCTAAATATAGCCCCGAACCGTTGTCGGACTCAAAATGTGTGCTACAATAGAACAGCAATGCAAGAAAACCCTGTTAAAATGACTGATAGAAGAAAAAAAGAAAGAAGGAGGGGATGATGATGGGATGAACACAGCTATGTTAATGATAAACATTACCGCCATTTCTTTTCTCAAACGAAATTTCACATAAGATTTCAGGTATCAAGCAACGCAACCCAGTATGCCGAACAGATTCATTTCATTCACGTTTAGGTATTAGACAGGAAATGTGGTTTTCTACGCGCACATAAGTTCATATACACAATTAAAAGTTTATTTGCCTATAACAATAAATTGAATTTATAATGATTCGTTGTTGCAGTCACTTTTGCGACCCATCGTCAGTTCATTTAAAAAGATTTATTCATTTTACTTTAAAAACAGTAGCGTGAAACAAATTAATTTCGTTCTACAAAACTGATAGGAGACGGAAAGTCATTAGACTGTTCGACGTGAAACATAAAAAGAGGGCCAAGGGTGGCCCTGTGTCGCTCACCTGAGTTAAGATGGCTGTGTGAGGCATAATGACAAAAAATCTGGCATCTAAAAGTGTTTTCCTAACATTGACTAAGTGACCTACATATGATCCTACCTGAATTTGCACTCAATTGGGAATTCATGCAGTCATCATTCCTATTAAGTTTAAAGAAGACTCGGACAAAAATGTAGGCCCTAGGAAGTGTTCACAAGGTTTTTCTTTGATTTGACCGGTGACCTAGTTTTTGACCTCATTTTACTTCTTTTCGAATCATCCAATATATCAATTAGACAAGCAAAATGACCAAATCTATTGAAGATTGGGCTAAAAACTGTGGCCTCTAGAGAGTTCCAAGGTTTTCTTAGATTTGACCTGGTGACCTAGTTTTTGATCCACATGACCCCAAATTCGAACTCATCCAAGATATCATGTAGACAAACATCCTGACCAAAATTAATGAAGATTAGGCCAAAACGTGGCTGTAGAGGGGTTCACTAGGTTTTTCTAAGATTTTACCTGGGGACCTAGTTTTGACCCCACATTACCCATTTTCGAACTCATCCAATTATTCATGTAGACAAACACCCTGCCATTTTCAGAAGATTGGGTTAAAACTGTGGCCTCTAGAGTGTTCGCAAGGTTTTCCAAGATTTTCCCTGGTGACCTGTTTTTGACCCCATGTGACCCAATTTCGAACTCATCTGGGATATCATGAGACAAACATCCTGACCAATGTTATGAAGATTGGGCCAAAACTATGGCCTGAAGAGTGTTCCAAGGTTTTTTTTCTAAGATTTGGGACCTGGGGGTGACCTGTTTTTGACCAAAATGACCCAATTTCGAGCGCATTCGAGATTCAGTTAGACAACATCCCGGACTAAGTTTCATGAAATTTGGCCATAACTGTGGCCCCCTAGGTGTTCACAAGGTTTTCAAAGATTTGACCTGGTGACCTAGTTTTTGACCCACTTTACCCAATTTCGAACTCATCTGAGATATCATGTAGACAAAAAATCCTGACAAGTTTCTGAAGATTGGGCCAAAACTGTGGCCTTGAGTGTTCACAAGCAATTGTTGACGACGGACGACTGACGACGCAAAAGACGGACAAAAAGGCGATCACAAAAGCCACCCGAGCACAAGTCCTCAGGTGAGCTAAAAAAGCAGACCACGTAATAGTGATGGCTTTGTTATATCTGTGTGTCACGGTGTTTAACAGGATTTTCTATCTGACTGAAGCGAAAAGAGTTTTGTAAAGGGGGGGTTTTTTCCCCGAAAAATGGCATTTTTTTTTATTTTTTCATAGCTTGTTTCTTATTCTTATCATTCAAAAAATCTGAAAAAGTTAAAAAGATCGAGAGTTGCGTTGGTCTTCCCCATAGTCATCTCATGGCAGCTTCGACAGCCTGGCTTATGGATTACACCGGGTTTATACCCCCGTAGGCCCCTTTCCCGGGGCACACGAGCGGATCACGACAAGGGGGTCACGTAAATCAAACATATTGCCCCTGAAATTTGGAAATTTAGTAAACGGGGGGGGATCGTACTTTTGAAGATAGGGTTTTGAAAATAACGGACTTCCGACCATATGTTTTGAATTTTGGGCCCTGTTCCTGCTAAAGTTAAAACTAAGTATATCTCGTATATGATTTTTTTCTCTCATTTTAAGATCTTTACCGTATTTGCTTTTGTTCATCCTATTTAAAATTTGATATTTTTCTACGTTTTTGCCCCTAGTGCAATTATATAAAATTTTGCCCTTTATTTTCTAAAGTAAAAAAAGAAAAAAAATAGAACACACCCCTAAACCATACTTATGCCCGTAGTAGGGATGGAAAAATTGGTGCACTGAAATTCGGGAAATTTTGTTAACGGGGAAAGAAACAGTGCTTTCCAATTAGGGGGAAAAAAAGTCAAAAAATGGGGAACGCACAAGCCCTTTTACGTGTTTTAATTTGTCTTAAAATAAAAAAAACCGTTACTTTTTACATGTTAAAAAGCCGGGGGGCAAAAATGCAATTGTTTTTTAGTTAAGGTTTCCGGTCGTTGTTTTGAAAATTTATTATACTTTTTAAAATCTGCGAGACATTGCAAATACAAGGGGGCGGGGTGGGGTAGGGCGGAAAAGTTCAATACTTTAAAAAAGGCGCAATGTAATGTCCAACCCGGGAAACAATATTCATTTAGATATGTTGATATAGAGTACAACAATTTTTAGGTCTTTTAAACCATAATTCTATTTTAATTTTAAAAACTTTAAAATTTTTTTTATCCAAAATATTTATAAATACATAAGTTGCAGGACCAGTTAGTTATTTTTTATTTTTAAAAAACTTTTTGATACTAAAAAGGTTTTTTTTCATCTCAAAAATGATTTATTTTTAAAACCTGAAAATTTAAACAAAAAAAAAGTAAATTTCTTTCCCCAAAAGAATGCATTCAATGGCCACATGGCTTGGCGTTTTTTATAACCTCTCTGTGAAATATTGTTGAAATGGTTTAGTCGAGAAAGAACCACGTATGTATAGGTTTTATAAAAACCAACAACAACAACAACAAAAAGTCCGGTTCCCCTTTACTTCCCCCCTTTTCCTCTGATTATTTAGAGGTCCAACCGCCCTCGCGTTTTGTGTCGTAAATACATGTCCCGTACGATACTCACATTTCCTCACCCAAATTTAATTCACTTACAATTATATTGGTTCCTGGGGGTAGGTGTTTCGACGTTCGTAGTCAAGCCGGAACAGATATTAAATACTATCTTTCCAGGTGACAAAAAATTTAGATTCCCAAAGCGCTTTTTAATATTTTCCCACTGTTGTAATAATTTTGTAATTCCTTGGGTCTGAAATTATAGCGCTTTTCAGAAAGGAGGTAATTGCCCCGGAACGCCACAATATAGTCAAAAATTATACAATGATATAAATTAACCTTTATTTTTTTCAGTTAAAAATACATCTGTAAATTTCCCCGCAGTGTTTAGTATTTTTACCTTCCCGGAATTTTCGAAAAACAAAAAGGCCGTTTTTCCCCCTTTAAAATCTATGGTTTCTTTTAAGGTTACAATTTGATTGTTCTGATAAAAAAATTTAAAAAGGGGGCCAAGATGGCCCGTGTCCCCCCTGCTTAAGATGGCGTGTTAGGTTATGCAAAAAAATCGGGCACTAAAGTGTTTTTCTAACATTTGACTAAGTGGCCCTTTTTGATCCTCCCTGAATTTACACTCAACTGGAATCATGCAGTCATCATTCAAAAAAGTTTAATAAAGACGGAAAAAAAAAGAGGCCCTCTAGGGGGTTCCAGTTTTGGCTAAAATTTGCCCTGGTGACCAAAATTTTTTTGGGGACCCTTTTTTCCCCCAGTTTGTTTCGCCGAGAGTGTAAACAAACTTCTGCCCAAGTTACATAAGGGGTTAGCTAAAACTTAATCTTAAAGTGTTCACAAGGTTTTTCTAAGATTTGACTTGATGACTATTTTTCCCCTAAGTGACACAATTTTAACTCATCCAAGATATCAGTAGACAACACCTGAAAAAATTTCATGAAGACTGGGCCAAAATGTTCCCTTAGAGAGTTCAAAGGTTTTTATTAGATTGATGGTGCCCTAGTTTTTGCCCCATATGCCCCAAATTTTCGAACTCATCGAGAATCTGTAGACAAAAATCCTGACAAAAGTTTCATAAAATTTTGGGCAAAACTGGGGGCATTATAGTGTTCCAGGTTTTTCTTAGTTTTGCCCTGGTGCCTAGTTTTGACCCAACATGACCAAATTTTTCGACCCATCGGAAATCATGTGGGGAAAAAAACCCGACCAATTTCTGAAGATTGGACCAAAACTTTTGGCTTAGGGGTTTTCACGGGGGTTTTTCTAAGTTTTGACCGGTGCCCTAGTTTTTTTACCCCACATGACCCAATTCGAACTCATCCGAGATATCTGTAGACAAACATCTTGACCAATTTTCATAAAATTGGGCCCAAAAACGTGGCCTCTAGAGGTTCAAAAGAAATTGTTGCGACGGACGAGACAAAAGGGCGATCAAAAAAAGCTCACCCGACCCAAAGTGCTAAAGGTGAGCTAAAAGGCTTGAACTTTGGTACAAACCTCAAGGGGGAAAATGTCCGCATCAGTAATCGTTATACCGCACGTGTTTTATTTAAAGGATTGTAAGGGGTTTGATTTTTAAAAAAGTTCAAGGGATTTTTACATCTTTACCCCCAAAAACCAGTACACCCCAAAAATAAAAGTTTGTCCTTGTGAACCAAAACTATGGCACTGCCCGATACGTATCATCAAGAACAACAATAAACAAGGGGACATTGTAAGGTTAAAGACAAAAATCGAACAAAAAACCCTAATTTTCAAGGGTCATTGAGGGAGGTGTATAATATCATTGGGTTGTTGATGAGAAAATGATGATGATGAAGGGGGTTTTGTTGTCGTTGATTTGATTATGAAGGTGTTGTTGTTCTTGTGATGGTGTAATATGTGGTGAAAAGGGAACGACTACGAACGAAACAGCAATTGATGATGATGTGTGATTATGATGATGATATTATTTTTTGTTTGGTGAATAAATCTCCATCACAATTTAACCAGGTCTGTAATCTTTTAAACATACAAACATTTTTTCCCCCCGGGCTCTTTAAAAAACATTTTGAGATTTCTATTGTGTGATCGATTTTCCGGGCACACAAGAAAAAACGCAATCAATTGTTCTAAAAAAATACACATTGAGAAAGAGGCATGAACGATTTTTTTTTTTCCCCGGGTAAATTTCCTGATCAATTAAGTCACAAATCTCTCTCACTCTCTCTCTCCCTATCCTCCTCTTTCTCTCTTTTTCCTTTACGGGTGTTTTTTGATTTTGATCGATTACAACTAAAGATCTCACCTTTATATAAATCACCCCGAGGATGGGTTGGGTTTTTTGGGGCCATTATTGTGATATTACCAAAAAGGCCCCCGGTGTCGGGACGATTGACCATTGACCTTGGATCCTCCCACGCACGTGACCTGTCTCGGATTCACCAACCTTCAGTAAAAGAAAAAAATTAAAACATTTTAGAGCATTTTCATTTTTCTTTTTTCACTTATTGGCACCAATTTTAATTTCTTTAACATAGGGTTTTTTTTTTTAAGGTTAATACTTATTCACTTCGTCCTGAATTTTTTAAAACGGGAAGGCTGAATGCTTTTTCCTAGATTTTAAATAATTAATAATTATTTTGCTTAATTTGTTTTGGGTGAATTCGCGCAAGGAATCGAATTGGGGGCTACGTAAGAGGCATTTTGTTTTAACCACTCCTTTACAACCACAATGCGTTAATGATTTTCTGTACAATTCATCCCGGATCTATCAAGACGAACATAGCCTTTGTAAAATTTTTTTTTGTTTGTTTTATTATTTTCTTTTCAGCCTAGCAAAAACAGCAACTTTGAGTGAGAGAGGAATGGATTTTTTGCGTTTTTTCAAAAGGTTTTTACATCACTGTTTTTTTGTAATGTCGCCATTTGTTTTCGGCAGTTAATGAAACCATTTCCCGCAGTTAATTTCTTCAAATAGTTTTTAAAATTAAAATATTTTTTCAGCCATATGAATTTAAAGCAACTTTTTTCTTACTATCAAAAAGATAAATTTTTCCTTTCATGTTTTTTTTTCCTTTTTTTGCAAATTCCATTTGCTTGATATTTTTAAGTTAAAGCTTTTAAAAAAAGTAAATATACTAAAACCCCGAAAAGCCGGGTTTTTTAACAGCTCGTACATGCGGTCAGATTAAGAATTTGATTTAAAACTAAAAGTGTGATTAGTCTATCAATACCCACTACGACGCATGGTCACTAACCCATGGCCCCCCCACCCCCCCCCACTCACAGGCAATACGTCACAGCAGATTGAAATTAATTGAATTAAAAAACCTAATTTGAATTTTCACTTTCATTTGCTGTCATTTGGGTGATAAATTCACTTTTAGCGTATGCACTTAATCTGGGCTGACATCCCTGAACGGTGAAGACGCCATATTGCGGGAAAGGCCATGGTCCCGTAGCAAGCACCTGCTTTGGGAAATACCGTATTTTTATTGAATGATTTCGTCGAATTTTCTTTTACGAAAAAAAGCGTTTTCCCCTGCAAAGTGACTACACTCTCGGTTTCATTTTTCAAGAAACATTGACTTTACAAAATTAACATAAAAAATAAAAAACTTATTTGTTTTACCGTCATCTTTAACAAAAACGAGTGCTTTTTTAAAGTAGCCTTAACGTTGATAGGGAAGTGTTTTTGATCAAAGTAGGGGAGACATTTGGTTTTGATCCCCGGCCGCGCCCAAAAAAGGCATCGCATTCCCCTTTTAATTCTAAAACATGCCTTTTTGTATTTAAACACAAATATAATATGATAGTTTTACCCCGTGTTTTCGCATACGTATCGAAGTTCCCCGAAATTTTGATTTTGAAGGTGGTGAACCGGATGTCGGAAAAAGGGCAGGCTGATGACGGGGGTTTTAAGTACACTCACTTCACTGTGGGGAAACGGGGGGTTTACTTGTTTCTTGCATTTTTTTAACAGACACCAAAGGGGAGAACCCATACAAGTCAGGTATTTGTAACTTCTTTTTTAAAGGGCAAAGTTTAGAAAAGTCACTATTGTCGCAAAACCCTTTTATGTACGTATGGGAAATCCCTTAAAAACGTATCAAGCAAACACCTTGTTTGCCCTGACACGGGGGGGAAAATGGGGTTTTAATGAAGAAAAGTTTCTGCATTTACGTACATCAAAAACATTGTATTTTCAGCCCCGCCTTCCATTCCACGTAACCGGTGAATGAGGATTGAGGCCCATCTGTTGAATAAGAGGGACGTGAGTTTGATACTAGTTTATTTAGAGTCTTAAAAAAAGCCGATATCTGAAAAAAAGAAAGGGTTGGAAGTTTTTTGCCCCATATTTAAACAGTTTGGTCTAATAAATTTAGCTTACTGCTACTTTTTAAAAATTTTTTTCAGGTGAAATTTAAAATATGCGCGTTTATATTTGACAAAGGGATAGCGTTGAATAGCGTAACCACAATCTTAACGGGTTTTCGTTTTGAAAAGTTTTAGCGGGTCTACGCTCTCCTTAAAATTACTAAAATATTTTCTTTTGGCTTATTTGGAAAAATGCTACTACCTTTAAAAATTTTCTAATTGGTATTTGGGATTAAACTTGACTGAATAAAGAAACAATCATTTCTATTTTGGCAATTTTGATTTTGACAAATTTTTTATTGGGGTAGCTTAGAGTGTGAATATTGGTTTCAAAAAGTAAAAACGGGTATTTGGGGTTAAAATGATAAGCGCAAATTTTAAACCCGGGTGAGTCACATCCTAAAAAAACCCGGGGTTCTTTATTGTTAGTTCAGGGAGATTAAAACAGAGAAGCTTGGAACAAATGCAAAGTGAACCCGGGGGATTGATTAATAATTTCGCCAGGAAGGTCATGAAAGTTAAAAGGGAAAAACCCGTTACACCCATCGTGGAACCCACAGCGAAATCATTTGCCGCTTTCATTATCTTTTTTGAATATTATATTCCGGGTTTTTCCGGACACGCCCATAGAAATGATTAATAACAAGGGTCAGTTTGTCCTAATGCTTTGTTTTTGGATGACAAGTTCATAAACAAACTGCATCACCGCCTCATCGCAAATCAAAATAAATACATAAATAAATACTAAAAAATAAATAAATAAAGAAAAAAAAAGACAAAAGAAATGAAACATTAAAATTTCCTTCAAAAGATTTTTGGTTTTGGTCTATCTGCTAGTAAAGAATTGTCCAATGGTATTCATTGATTGATTTTGAACCGTTTTAAAAAAGGGCAGGTCCTTTTTGAAAAAAAAACGTGCGATTTTAACCCGGTATTAGTCATGGGCCCGTTAAAAAAAATCTTTTTAATTGTCATTTCATGTATCTATTTATGGGCACGGAGATTCATGAAACTCAAAAAAAGGATAAACTTAACTTAAGGGGCCAACTCATTTAACCGGATAAAGTGTTATATTGACATGCATGTAACCCCAGCCAAATTCACTAAAATACTATTTTAAACCTTTTTTTAAAAGAAACCTTTGAAATAACCTTTACAGACTAGTCTGAAAGCGAAAAATTGGTGTTTTGGGCAAATGAATCTTCATTTTTTATTTCTGAAAGTGTTTCGCGTTTTTCAAAATGGGGACTAATTTTTAAAAACCAACCTAATCCCAAAGGGGGTTTTATGACACAGGCTCTGAATTGGTGAATTTAAGCAAAATCATTTTTTTTTTCACGTTCTTCCTGAAAATTTATCGGTTAGGAAAAAAAAACAAGTAAGGGAAAAGAGAGAAACCCGGACCGAAATCGCTGAAAATACAGAAAATATCAAAAGCGGGCTGCAGTATGTTTTTCGCTTTGAACTCCCTTCTGACAAAGCAAATTTTAGGGCTTTCCCCGTACTGTCGGGAAACGGAAACAGTAGTTGGAAGGGCCACTCGGTCCGTTACAAAAAATCCCAATGCAGACTATACATTATCTCCCCCAAAGCCCCCTTTTCAAGAATGTTTTTTAAAACTGGAATTTTTAATTTGGGGGTTAAATTTTGTTGGTTTCTTATATCCATGGGTTCAAAATCGTCCAATGTATTGCGTTTGGGACGAAAAGATTAATACATTATCCACGATATTTTTTTGTTTTCACTGTCAGCGAAATTTACAAAAAACGAAAAAAAACAACTTTTAATGTAAAGTGTTTTAAAGCATTCGTCGTGTTTTTTTGTATCTTAAGTTTTCCCTCAAGAGGATTTTTTGATAATAAATAAAGTGAACTTATTTCTTTAAACGTTCTTGGATACATTTTTATCATAACATATAAATTTGTTTTATTACATTCGGAATTTCGCAATCTCATTTACTTCATTTTGCTATGTGAGAAAGAAAAAAAAGTATTAGTTTTTGTACATTGAAGATTTTTTTCACTGGGAAAAAAAAGTTATAAAATTGAAAATTAAACAATGGTAAGCCCTCAGTATAGAGAAAAAAAGGAGGATTGTTCGGGGGAAAACGTGCACTTGTTTAAACTTCCTTAATTTCAATTAATTTCGCGGTAAAAATTTGACAGGGGGTTAGAAATGACAATGATTTTAACAGAAAAAACAAACAGTTCAGGGGGGTAGCCCCCTCTTTTTAAATGGGTTTATAATTCACGAACAATGGTGCACACTGGGCTTTAGAGTATTATTGATACTTTATTTTGTCCCGAAAGTGACGGTTCAAAAAAACATATTTACCGACTATTATTTTTTTCTTCCCCCACGATAGCCCCACTATGTTCAAAATCCAGTGTTCCCTGAACCCATTTAACCCCACTTGTGGGCATCTTCTTTTGCTATATATATTTTTAAAATATTTTATATATATTAAAAATAGCGCCTGTTTTAAATTTAAAGGTAGGTAATGCTTTTTAAATGAAGATTCTACGGTCCAAATTTGATAGATAAAGAAAGATATTAAATAAAGGTATTTATTTATCGGATGAATTCAACATGATAAATGAATCCCATTGTGCGCATTGAAAATGTTAAAGCTTTTTTCTCATAAGGTGCATTTAGGGCCTTGGGTCAGAGATGACGCAGTAGTTCAGATTTACACGGTTTCATGGCAAAAGAAGTTCCATTTTTCATTACCATTTGTAAGGAATCTTTAAGTCAAGTCATAAAATTCAAAAATTTGTACATGTACGAATATTCAAACATGAATTTTTAAAAATTATTTAGTTGAATTTACCCCGTTTGCCCGATTTAAGTTGTGGTCAAAGACACGCCAATACAAACGTTTATTTTCCAAAACTAATGTTACTTAACCATGTTTTATAATGTTATTTACAACAAAAGCCTCATTGTCCTGTTTTTATGTTCCTTCACGAAAAAAAGTTTATTGTACGGAAACGTTAAAGGCCTTCATTTAAGAATTTTTTTATGCTAAGTCGAATTTTTTTTTATTCCATTGTCAGATAGTTTAACACTTGTCAATTTATTTAGCTCGCTAATGAGAATTTTAAATAGATATTGAAAATTTTAATTTTCACGAATTTTAAATTTTTTTTTCGAGGCGAATTAGCCCCTTTTCATTTTTAAAATTTCAGTCCCATTCGCATTTTCTTATAGATTTAGTGTTTTTCGAGTATATAAATTGACAAGTTTAAAGTATTGATCAAGGCGAATAAATTTTTTTTTATTAACACAAAACGCATTAATTTAAGGCCCTTTAAAGTTTCCGTATCATTGTCCAAAACTTAAAGGTTTTTTACGATAAAAAGGTCATAAAAACCCAAATTTAATGTTTGTATCGACAAAAAGTCTACGGTTTAAGATTTTTTACTTACGACAAAAAACTTATGTCCAAGACTTTAAAGTTACTTATCGACAAAAGTTCATTGTCCAAGACTTAATGTTTTTTATCAACAAAACGCAAAACGTTCAATTCCCAAAATTTAGAGTTATTTTCGACAAAACTCTTATTGTGCAAAACTTAATGTTACTATCGACAAAACGCTTTTGCGAATACTTAATGTTGTTTGAAAAAAAGAAAAAAGTCTCATTGTCCAAGACTGAATGTTTCTTATCGACAAAACGTTCATGTCCAAGATTTAATGTTACGTATCGCAAAAAGCCCCCACTACCCAAGACTTCATTTTTACTTATCGACAAAACGTCTCACTGAAAAAAGCATAATGTTATTTCGACAAAAGTCTCACTGTCCAAGACAAATGTTTTATCGAAAAAAACGCCACTGTCCTAGACAAAATTTTCGTATCGACAAAATTTTGTTGTTCAAGATTAATGTTACTTTTCGAAAAAAACGTTCATTTTCCAACATTTTTTTTAGATCGAAAAAACGTCTCACTGTAAAGATTAAAATTTTTCTTATCGAAAAAAAATTTTTTTATTTCAAGTTTAATTTTTTTATTGACAAACGGCTCACTGACCAAGCTTAATGTTACTTATCGACGAAACTTATGACAAAACGTCTTAGCCAAAAGATTAATTTTATTTATGACAAAACTCTCCTGTAAACTTAATTAACTTATGACAAAACGTTTGTTTTAAAGATTTAATTTACTTATCGACAAAACGGCTCACTGCCAAGACTTAATTTTTACGACAAAACGTCTTAGGTTCAAGACTTTTTTACTTATCGAAAAAAAAGTCTCACTGACAAAGACTTAATGTCTTATCGAAAAAAACGTCTTATGTTCAAGACAAATTTACCTACGAAAAAACGTTCAATGCCAAGCTTAATGTTACTTATCGAAAAAAAGTTTTTTGTGTTCAAGACTTAATTTCCTACAACAAAACGTCCCCTGACGAAGACTTATGTTATTTAAACCCTCGGGATAGACCTTGTCTCAGAAATTGGGCCAAAGGATAAACACCTTTCTTATCCAGTGAAAAAGACCTATTTTTGAAATAATTCCAGCACAAAAAATTAAAGTTTTTTTAAAAATTTAAACATTCACTGAAAGTCCCGTTTAAATCTTGTTTTGGTAAAGAATTTAAAAAATTTTTTTGCGTCCTTTTTCCCCTGAACTATAACAGCAAAACCGTCAATAAGACATTAAAGGCTTATGTTTTCGTTTTAAGTTTTTTATGACTAAGTAAGTGGGGGTCAAAATCCTTCAAAGTAACGATGTCGTCATTGTCCGTAAAATTGATTAATTATGATAAATTTCCCCAGAAAGCTTCCCCAGGTTTCTGACCCACAGAACTTTTTTAATTTGGGCCTAGTTTTGTTTTTAATTTTCCCAGGATTGTGATTTTCGTTTTCCGTTACATGGCCCAAAATTTTGGGGCGAATTTCAGGCTATTTTATCTTATCATGCAATAAAACAAATGACCATCCACTGACAGGGGGACAAGGGGGAAAGGCAATTGGGTCATGGGTTGTGTGTAAAAGTTACCGATCCCTTTTTTTGGAAAGTAAAAATTTGTTTACGTCCCCCGACAGAAAAGCCCAAATTCACCAGGGGATCGGAAAACCCCCGGTAAAATTCGCTTTTAAAGTTAACAAATCAGGGGACGGGGAAACTCAAACGTATTTTTAATTTAGAAATTTACACCAGATGTAGATTAGTGTTCAAAAAGTACTCGTTTTTTTTAGTATTTTTCGTCTCATTTCGGAGTAAATGCTTACGGTACATAAACCCGATTTAGAAGCCCTAAATTTTTAAACCAATCAAAAGCTCCAAAATTTAAAAAACTAAATTGCGATTTACATCTTGGATGCTTTCTTTTTTACCTTGAAAAAAAATAGATCGACCTTTTTGCAAACAAGTGTTTGTCACAGAAAAGGATGTTTTTAAAAGTGATGCAGTTGTGGGTTTGAAAAAAAACGTTTTTTTTAAGAAAAAAGAAACTCAAACCCCTTCGTTAACTTTTTTTTATTTTTTCCTATCTTCCAGTAATTTAACTTTTTAGCAATTTTGGTTTCGGGGGCGTAAACAGGACATCCACGATTTTAAAGATTTTTTAAATAATGTACATACCGGTACAAAAAAAACCAATGTATACGGGCATTTGTTTGTAGATTTTGAAGTCAAAATGGTAGGATGAAAAGAAAGAGGGGGCATATTTCTCCCAGCCCTTTCCATTTAGTTTGTTGAATTTTTCTAAAAAATTGTCAATATTTAGTTATATCTGGCAAGTAAAAAATTTTAAAGTTACCACTTAGGATTTTAAACAGGATAAACTGTTGTTAGTGCCCACTACTCCCAAATCACATATTCACTTTGTTAACGGATATCTGCTTTTTTCCAGAAATTTGTGCAAAATTTGTTATCCACAAAATTTAACTGACAAACTTAAAAAAAAGGCAGATACCAATTATTTAAGTGAATATAGGGCGGCAGTATGGGCACAACAGGCAGTTTTTTTGTAAATAACAAAGAGGAAACACGAAAGTTTCCTACTTCCCAATATAACTGAAATGTAAAATTTTTCAGAAAAGTTTCGACAAAATTTGTGGATAAGGGCTGGCAGAAATTCCCCCAAAAAGCAGCTTTTCGTAAAAAGGGGAGTACCGTGCTGTAATTGGGTTCTTGCATTTTAAAAGGTAAAACGGAAAGGACATACATGCTGAGTTTTTTTGATGTGTATGGGTCTTCCCCCATCTTTTTTCTCATTTAAATTGGGGGTTGGGGAGTTTAAACGCGTAGAAGTCTTTAGAAGATGAACCCATTTGATGCCCCCCGACGAAGAAATGTGTAAAAAAAGTCAGAAATCTGGATATCAGAAGGCGAAGTCAGGTTGAGAAATGGCACAGGCATTAGCATTTCACATGGTAGCGTTTCAAAAATCTTGATGACTTTGGGGTGCGCAAGTTACACCCCGTGGGTCCCAAAATCCTTAGCAAATAAAAAGGGCAACGGAGCCAGTATGCAGGCGTTGTTGAAGCGTTTGAGGTCAAAAGATAAATTTCCCTTTTTGTCTGTTACTTGGATGAGATTTGGGTGCTTTTATGAACCAAAATAAAGCCCAGAGTCGTCGGGGTGGGGCGGGGATTTCGAAAGGGCCCCAAAAAAAGTTAAAGACTAACCACTGCTGGCAAAGTGAGGGCCACAGTATTTTGGGACACAAAGGGCTTTATTTTGTTGGACTTTTTCCCCAAGGAAGTAAAATAACGGGCATACTATGCAAACTTGTTTGCCCTTTGAGGAACCCTCCGAGAAACCCGTGGAAAACTCTCCAAAGTTTTTTGCTGAAACAGGCATGCAAGAGCCACACTTTTTGCAAGGATACTGGGCGCAAAATGGGTATGAATTAATACCGCACCAGACCGGGCCCTAGCGACTTTTTCCTTTTTTCAAATTTTGAAAAAGGATATACGTGGACGTTTTTTTCCGGTCTGGAAGCACGTGGCGCAGTGAGGGTGGTTCCAGGGAAAAAGGACCCTGATTCTCACCTGGGCTGAGGGCATTTGAACCCCCTTTGGGTCCAAGTGCATACCCCTGGGGGGAAATTTTTTTTAAAAAAGGGTAATCTCAACCCGAAATGGGTTAGGTGGTTTTTTAGACTCGCCCTCGTAGTAAAGTGTTCCTGAAAGGATTTTTAAAAACTTTTTTGAGAGTTTTATTTTGAGAAAATATTGCTTAACTAAATTTGTAAAATCCGATTTTATATTGAGGAAAAATTATTTTCCGAAATTATACCCAAAAAATAGAAAATGGAAATATCGAAAATGATTTTTTTTATTGAAAATGCTTTTTTTTTGGCTCAATTGTTGTCTGCTAAAATGATTTTTGGGAAAAAATTCATCATGCAAAAATTTTTTTTTTGGACAGTTACTAAAAACCGAAATTTTTTTGTGACACAAATTAACAAAAAATTAAATCAGATTTCTAATAAGTTTCGTCAGTATATTTGCCGCCTTCCATACATACATAGTTGAAAATCCAAACAATTTAAGGGAATCCATCCCTCAATAAATTATAAATCTGGTCCTTCAAATGCTTAAAAAAATAAGTGTAGAGGCAAGCTCCATTGACTTTGAGTTACCCGGGATATGTTTTTTTTTTTTTTTTTCTAAAGTCTAAAAGGTTGGGTTTATTTTAAAATTCCCCTTATCACTTCTTGACCTGATCACCCAATTTAAAGATGGAGGGGTTACCTTAAAAATAGTGAGCGCGGAAAAATAACCGTTTTTTCCGACGATGATCTCCATGGATTTTCCGTCTGAATTTCATCATTTTTCTTAACAAAAATCAAAAAGCCCGGGAACTTACGTAATTTTTATCATGTTATGTGGGGGGTGATTACATAGCAACCTGTGTTTCGCACGTGATTAAAATGTCAAAGGGCGTCGAACAGGCAGAAAATTTTTGTCGTCCTTTTACTTTTCGGTACGTTTAGGGCCTCTCAGGACTAAATTTTCTGTATGGAAAAGGCACTATGCAAGTTCTGCTTAAAGAGAATAATACAGAAAAGTATTCTGTCTCATTTAAAAATGAAGTGTTTTTTGGTTGAGGGATATAGCCTGAACAATTAAATTTAGTTATTTAAAAAATCAAAAAACAAAAAGCAAAAAAAAAAAAAACAAATACAAGTTCATGAATGTTTGCAAGTTATGCGGGGAATCACCATCATGCCGGATCCCCGGGTTCGGTTTTGGGGGTTGATAGAAAAAAAAAGATGCAAGCGGGTTGCCCCTTTGTCCAAGCCGTGAGAAAGGTGTTTTTTGGGGGCGGGGATCCGGGGGGAAAAAAATCCGCGATTTTTTTTTTAATATTTTAGAGCTTCAAATAGTAAAAAATGCTTTGTGAGTTTTTTTTTTTATTTGGTTGGTGCTCATCTTTTAATTTGGGAAATTTTAGAGGGTCAGCGCCGGGGCCCACCCCCCAATCCCCCTGGACCCTGGCTCCACAGTTGGGAAAAAAACTTACAACGCATCGTTTGAAAAACCCAAAATAAAAGATAACAGGGGGGGAAAAATTTAATTGTGGTCAGGGGATGTTGTTGAATTGCTCCCCTTTTTTTTAAGCACATAATTTAAAACATACTTAAAAAGTTTGTTAAATTCAAGTAGTTTCGGTTTAAACAGTATCAGTTACTTTTGTCTACGGTGTTTCAGCACAATCATGCCTTCAAAAGTGGCATAAATCCAAGAGTATGGAGAAGCTTACATTTTGGGTATAACAGACTGCGAATCGGTTAGATTCCCTTATGCGTAAAATTTTTAAAATTAAAGGTGTAGATATATGCGCCACCTGCATATACGCCGTAGAATGGGGCATGAACCACACCCCCCACATTATCCCGACAGGGGCCCTCCAGTCCCTTATATGCGAGGCCAAGCAAGGGAGCTAAACAGCCACGTTTACGACTTTGGCACGTCCGACCGGGGGGAAATAGGGTACTAGTCCCAAACCCCAAAAACTTTTATTTCATAAATTAAGTTATTTAACTTTTTTTCAAAATCGACGCAAGTTGTTTTCACCACTTGGTCTAAACGTTTTTCTTCGAGATGGAGGAAAAACTTCAGGGGAAAACACTTACTATATATTAATTTTGGGGATTCGAGTCAGATATTTTTATATATCCTGGGTTGGAAACGGATCGAGATTTTAATTTAATACCTTCTTTTTTTTATAAATAAACTGCCCAAACAATGTTAATTAACTGTATTCAAAAACGCAATTTTCTTCTTCTTACCACAAAAATCGCAGTATCTTTTTAAAACAAATATAACAAAAAACAACTTGTTTGTTAAGTAAAAAGCATGTGGGTATACACTTTTCCTTGTGGGTTTTATTGACGTTTCCCCAAAAAATATTTTTGAAAAAAATTACTGAATCTGGACATAATCAGTCATTCGCAAAATAAACAAATCCAAAATTGCAGCTTTTGTGAATTCATTTCTCCTAAATGCATTTTAATTTCAGCGGATTGAAAAAAAAAAACATAGTCTTTTTTTTTTTTTTGTAAAGATTAAAATTCTAAAAGAATCCCCAATGCTTTGGGTTGAATTTAATACTTTGTAATATCTAAAAATGGTTTTAAATGAAATACTTTGATTCTTCATCATTCAAATCTACAAAAAACTTCAAAATCATATACGTGTATTTGGAGGTTGGCGACGCGATTTCACCCTATACATCGCGATATTATCCGGGCCATTTAAATCACCTACAAACAACATGATACAAGGTAATTTTTGCGGGGACATGCAACGAAATATGACGATACATGTCACGATACAAGTGACAAAACCTTTCACGAAGCATACCACGTAACATATGACGATACATTTCACAAAACGTATCACGATACAGTCCACGATACATATGAGGATACATGCCACGAAACATATGACGATACATGATACAGCATTTTTACGATGCTGTGGGGATACAAAGACTTAACTGTCATGCAACATAGACGATACATGCCAGATACATGTCACAAACATTCACGAAATGTGATGATACCCTCCACGAAAAAAGATAATACAATTACATGCCACGAAACATATGACGATACATGTCACGATGCATTACATGATACATATGTCGATACGACCTTTTTTAATGACGTATAGGCACGAACTATGACATACTTTCCACGTTAAAAGACGATTCCATAAAAATAAAAAACAATTTACATCAGGTACGTAAATACGGATTTTTTAAAGGAGTGCACGAAACTCCCCAGGGGCCGTGAAATCCGCGACATCCCAAAAATCGTTCATTGCGCACTGGTAATGCTCCCAAATTGTCGGCCTCGGACTGTCAGGCTTCAAGATTTTCAGGATAATTGACTGGGAATGGATCATGCGACAGTCCATGAGGGATATGTTTTAAAGGCAAAATTTTTTTTTTCGTTTGAGGATACAAAGTTCCCAAAATAATGGTACTTCGTTGGGAAAAAAAAAAACAACAACAAAAAATTGACAAAATGTCGCGATAAAAACATTATTACATCCGATACAAAAGTTACCCGATATACTTACTGTTATAGGGGAAAACAAACAACAGCGATGAAAAAATTTAAAGAGAAATTAGAATAACCCCGTTACACGTAAATTTATTTTATATTTTAACAAGCAACCTTTACAAAAAATATCCGTTTAGCACATACTATCCTGAGAATTGGAAAAAAAACATATCGCGATACAAAAAAAATTTCCAAAACAGGACAAATCCGTTATTAAACTGGATTGGCACACAAAAGAAACGACTAAATATTTCGTAATAAATATACGTGGGTGAGTGACTAGAGTACGTTTGATACAAATTTTAACGATGACACTTCATTTCGGCCCCCTACAATACTCCTCGAATAATGTGCTCGTGTGATACGTTGGGGGGAAATTTTTCCGTTTGTGAAAAAAATGTGAAAAGAAAAAAAGGTGTTTTTAAATTTTGCTATAGTAGATTATACCACGTAAAAATTAAACCAACAACAGGTTGTTAGACATAAATTAACTTGCTCTTTTAATACATAAAAAAGTGAATAATTTAAAAGGAACATGAAATTACATTTCCAGTTATATTACTTTGCCCCTTTGATGTAGTTTTAACGCAAGTTCGTCTTTACGGGGGAAATATTTCTTGTAAAAATATTTCGTACGTGAGTAAATAATTTTGTTTTTTTGGGTTTAATTTTTCCCCGTAGTATTTCAGCATTTGAGACGATGTTTTCGGAGACAGATATAGTGCTACCCACGCGTATTACGCCGAGATTGGCATGATTTTCCCACCCGTCACATTTTCCTGACCCGGGGCCAACTGTCCTAAAACACCCTTAAAATTCTGAGCGCAAGAAAGGGGCTAAAAACGCACGAGCAAAAAAGTCAAAAATTCAAGAGTGAATTACAAAATCGAGAAACCCTTTAGTGACATCATAATCTTTCTAAATTAAATTTAAATGACTTCAATATTTTTTTTTTAATATTTTTTAATAAAATTTTGCAGTCATGAAAACTTAACACGATGAGTCCTCCTGCCCTACCACGGACTACCGGTTTCAAAACGCCACTGAGGGGAGTGATGTGCGGGTAATCCCTTTTATAGAAAAACTTCACGCTAAAAGTGAATATTCATATTCATATTTTGAGTGCCCCTTAATAAAAGACATTAAATCGTTTATTGTTACCGAGATCACCTTTTATTTTGTACTCACCGGGGGTCGCCGTCTGGGCCTATACACCCTGGGCAAACCCTGAGGGACCCGCATGATTATTTTTGGGAAAAATAAAAATTTTATGTTGTCTTTATTCAATTATAATTTTTTAGAATTTTGAGAAGTTCGTTGTAGCGAGTCCATCGTTCCCACTAAAAAATTTGTTTATTTTAAAGGTTTAATGTTTTTTTAATCGGTTTTGAGCATTTTATAAAAAAAGTTCAGTGGAAAGAGAAGGGGCGTGGAGTTTCGTAGAAAGAGAAAGAACAATTAATAAATTCAGATATTTTCCCCTTGTTTCTGCCTATATTTGTATCCCCCTGAATAAACCGGGGTCATGCATGTGGCTTAGACAACAAAGTTTTTTAAGGCTTTGAGTTTTTCGTTTTTTCCAAGCGCATTTTTGATACTATGAGAATACTTTTTTTTTGGGTGTTTTAAATTCCCACCGAAGTACTTAGAAATTTGTGGTGGGGTGGTTGTGTGGTGGGGGGGGGGGGGGTGTCTACATATTGCAAAAAAAAAGACTTCCCCTTTGTTGGTACCATGTGCCCCGTAAAAAGTGATAATGTCAAAACCATGTTATACTGACAGGGGGGCCAAAAGTCTTATAAAAAACCTCTTTTTTTATGAAGGGGCGGCACAGGGGCTATACTAATAGTTTTTTCGATGGGTATTCGTGGTGGTCGAACCACGACCTCAGTTACGGCAGGGCTCCTAAATTTTTACCCCCTAGGTTATTACACGATGTTATTAAAAAAAAAGTTTATCTGAAGTAAATGCATGTCCCGATAATGAAATGAATTTAAGACTTTCTCATTAAAATAAGACGGTTTAAGTTAAATGCCTACGCACATTTTCTGTGTACAAGTTTAAATAAAGCAGGACGTTTTGGGGGTTTGAACCTTGCAGAGGAAAAAAAATATTTTGGCCCGTTTTCACTAATTTTCTGGGAAAACATTGGAACCTCATATGAAAATTGGGGTAAAATAAGTTTGTTTTTTATATGACAATTTTTGACTGAGTACGCTTACAAAACTGAAACGATTCCATTTTTTCCTTTTTGTCTTGCTTTTCTTTGATAGTACGACACAAGGATACAATATCAAAACAAAAAAAAGCTGAACTGTGACGGGGGTCGATTATTGCCGGATTAAGCCATAAAGTTAGCGAATTATTTTTTTTATATTCAAATCAGAGAAATGGAAAAACACGGTGTTGCATTAGGACTATCCCCGCCCCGGGGACCATGGGAAGGAGAAGCCCAAGGGCAAGAGCCGACACTAAGTTAAAAGGGGAAAATGTGCCTTTTAAGACCCAAATATTTCAATAAATAAAAATTCAGTTTCGTTTTCGCACATATATCCGTGTGAAAAGCCCAAAATCACCAAGAGGAATTTTGGGCTAAAACGATGTCGAAATACCATCGGATTATTAGTCGAAAAATTGAAAAATTATTTTTTTCTAAGTATTGAAATATTTTGATTAAAAGTGCAGCTTTCTTTTCTGGAATGGTCTAAAGAATCGTGCTAAACATACGCCCTCTTCAGGCGAGGGCACATGCAATAAAAGGACCCTACCATAAGTAATCTGACGCCTCTTTTGTTCTCTCGAAAATAAAGCTTTTTAAAAAAATAACCCTTTTTTCTAACCCCACGAAAACCTTATGAACAGGGTTCTTGTAAACTGTTTATGGTAGCACCTTTTGAATCGGGGCAAATATTCTGTCTATTTTAGACATTTTTTATAGTTCCCCCTTTTTTTTCTACGGAGAAATTTTCTAATTTTTTTTTTTTTTAATCACTAAATGCGACAATTTTTATGATTATTTTGTCACTTCGTTATAGAAGTCGAATTTTCGAAAATCGAAAATGAGTTGAAAATCGGTGCTGTAAAAAAGTGCTTCATAAACTTTAAAGAAAAAGAAAGTACGCAAGCGAAAAAAATCGCCTGTATTTGGAATATTTTGAACCATAAAAGGCTAAATTTCTAGCGACAGGGGAAAAAATGAAAATTTCTTTTGTATGCAACACAAAATTGGTAAAAAAGTCAGGCTGTTAGCCCCCCTAAAAGGGGTTGAAAAAAGGGGTGGGTTCGAACCCGGCCAGAGAAAAGTTTTAACCCCTCATTTTATTATTATTTTTTTTCAATAAAAGTAAATTAAATTTTTTTTGTTGTATTGAAATATCACAATTTACCTAAATTAAGTACACTGAAAATAAAATGAATGAAAACCAAAAAATTTTTCCAAGGGGGCACAGTGCCCCCACCGGGGGCATTTTCCAAAACAAAAGCGCAAGTCATGTCCCGGTAAATTTCCTGAAGTTAAAAGTCTGGCACAAATACTTTCGAGTTACGTAGTTCCCAAACATGAAATTCCCCTTTTTTTTTCAAAAACAAAGGCCCAAACACTGTCAACTTTAACGAAGTGCAATAAAAAACTAATGCACGTTATGCCGAAAAAAATCCGAAGTTTCAAATCTGTGTACAAACACTTTCAGAGTTACATGGTCACAAGTATAAAATTTCATATTTTTCAAAAAAAAAGGCCCAAACTTGTCAACTTCGACGGCGGTTCGATGAAAGGGCCTGATAATTAAACCCGAGGTTTCAGCTGTAAAACAAATACTTTCGGGTAGCATATCCAAAGTTTCGGGCGGACTACAGACGTACGAGTAGTATACGGTTCTTTAGCCCCAAACAAAGATGACGTAATAGGGGGCCATTTTTTTTTTTTAAAAATGTAACCTTTTGATATAAGCTTTTAAAGGGAGGCATGTGGGGCGGCCAATTGAATTCTTTTTTAAGGTTTAATTTTGCATATTAGCGTTTTGGCGGTAGTGCGATGTGCGGGGCCTAAGTGGTCTTTGTTTGGGGTTATAGTATAAAGAAGTGATTGATACTTGATCCGAGATCTCCTGGGAAATTGAGGGTCCCCCTTCCTTTCATTTTAAAATGGTAAATAAAAATATCAATAAAAAATAAAAAAATAATAATAATTTCAAAATTAAATACTAGAACATCAATTATAACAATAATGGATAAAAACAGAATAATGTGGTTACTATGAAAAAAATTATATTTGATAATATGCATTAAAAATACGTAAAAAAAAAAACTCAATTCCCTTTACGATGTGTTCTTTAAAGCCCTCTTCGAATAAATCGATTTGAAAAATTTAACATCGTTCATACTCATTTCCCCGGGCCCCATACCACCTGCGTTAACAATGACGACTTTTTAGCAAGGGAACAATAGCGGTATGATTGGGGAGGAAATGCAAACAAGGCCCTTTTCCGTGCAAAGTTAACCCAAAAAGTCCCATCTGTCGGGCGTGTGTTGATTCGGGGGAGGGAAATGCAACAGGGGGCCTATTCAGTGTCAAAATTTTAATCCCTTTAAAAGTCCCCACTCGTCTGGCGTGTTTGATTTGGGAGGGGGAAATGCGAAAAAGCTTTTTTTCACGTTATGGCCCGGCACTATTTTAACTAGGGTGCTTTTGTTTTTAGCGGTTTAAAAAATTCAACCATCAAAACCTCCTTTTAACCAACAGGAACGAGTTCCGCCCCAATCAAATTTTAGCTTTTTATTACAATAAAAATAGTTTCAAACGGGCCCAGGTCTTTTCACTTAAGCATAAAGGAACTTTTTTTTTAAAAAAAACAGCTATTTAAAAGTTTTCCTTTTTTTCTCAGCCTTTCTTGTGCTTTAAATTAAATGAAAAAAGAATAATGGAAATAATTTAGATATTCCAATAATAATAAAAATAATAAACTAAAAAATATTTTTTTTAGAGATGAAAAACTTATTGCTTTGATGAAAAATCAATTTCCCAAATTGGTAACCCCAAAACCATTTTTCTAAAAATACCCCAAATATATCTTAAAGTCCAATAACATATAAATCCTCTTTGAACTTTCTTAGTTGTCCTTAAAAGTATTTGCGTTGGAAAAAAGACCAAATTTTTTGTTCTAGTCAATATGTACTGACTTGTTTAACATACACCATGTATTTTTTAAAAGAGAGTGGACAAGATCTTACGGTTTTTAAATGTAACCCTATATTTTTAAAATATGTATGTCAAGAAAAATCAACATTTTTACAAATTTATCCTTTTCCCGGTAAAAACTAAGGATTAACGTAAACATTTGGGCCCGTCCCTTTGTGGGGCTACCTTATTTCCCATCCAGTCACCCAAAATTGAGTATAAAGGTAGGGCCCTTTCAGGAGTCGAAGTCATGTAAAACCTATAATACAATCTTTATCAGATTTATTACAAGTAACCCTCATTATTATGTTTGATCCATTATTGTTATAATTGATGTTCAATTTTAATTTTTGATATTATTATTTTTTTATTTTTATTATGATTTTTTTATTATTATTCATTGTCTAGATCGAATGGAAGGACCCTCATTTTTCCGGAGTAGATTCGGGGTGAAGTATACAAGTCACCCCTGTATACTACAACCAAACAAATGACCACTAATATGGGCCCCCGCACATGCGCACTACTCCCAAAAACGCTAATATGCAAATTAGATCCTTAAAAAAAAAATTCAATTGGCCGCCGCACATGCGCACTACCCTTAAACGCTTATAGCAAATGAGTTACTTTTAAAAAACAAAATGGCCGCTATTTCTACTTTTTTGGGGCTAAAGATCCGTATTCTATCGTACGGAGGACAAAGGGAAATCTAATGCGGCCCCCCCCCCCCCATGTTTAAACTTATTTAAAAAATAAAAGGTTTTTTGTTTTGTTGGCTTCAAAATATTCATATATTCTTTTAACTGAGGCAAGGGAAAAGGGGAGAGAAAAGGTGGGGATATGTTTTTTTTTAGCAAACTTTGAGACATTGATGGTTCATCTTTTTTTTAAAGAACGTTTTTAAGCAAGTTAAAGGAAATTAATTTTCATCGCTTGAAAAATTTATCTTCGTTTTTTGAATTTGCTTTTATGAACAAAAAAAAATGCGACAACCATTTTAAAAACCCCGTTTTACTTGCTACCCGCTTTTATTTTTTTGTTACCCAACTTTTTCCTAGCACTCGGGTAAACACGTTCAAAACCCTTTTTTGTTTACACTTTTAAAAAAATAACAAAAGGAAAAAAGGAAAAAAAAAAAAGTTTTGCCCACCCACGACCCTATTTTTTGAGATGTTAGTGGAAAAATTTTTTTTTCCCAATGCGACATATTGAAATATTTTTTTATTTTGTTTTTAACTTTACTTTTAATTTATTTACTTTTTTTTTTCAATCATTCTATGTTTTTAAACAATTTTGTTATTTCTCCCCACTCAAATTAATGCTATATTAAATACACACCCCACATCAAAATTGCCATTTGTTAAGCCTCATTTTTTCCCGGTTTTTTAAAGGTCCTTTCAAGAGATGTATCAAGCTTTAAAACCTTTTAGGGGAGTTTAAATTTAAACCGTATACAGCAAATTAAAGCACAAGTAAGGGGCTAGTAGCAAAGGTTTAGATGATTCTGAATTTTGTGACCCTAGTCTTGTCTGGGTATAATAGTAAAGCAAAGATAAAAAGGGGGGGCATTTCAGTCTGAGGTCCGAGATCAAAGCGCTATTGCAAATGTGTTTTATATTTATTTCACTTTTTTTTCTATCCTAAGACATAGAACGCCCCATGGAAAAAGGTGTGACTTTACATTCGAGGAAAATACGTAACTATTGTTGTCTCCCTAGGTCATGCTTTTTAAAGTCACGTTCACCGTACTTAAATCCCCATGTGGAAACTGCAATTCGGGTAATAAGCTAGCAAAAAAAGTCTTATAATTGTGTAAAAAGTTGTTATCTTTTGCGAACAAGTATTTTTTTTCATGGGTTATTGATAGAAGGGGTTTAAAAAATATTTATAAAAAGGAATTTTTGGTATACCCCATTTAGATAGATCCCGAAGTTTACATGAAAGAAACGTCGCGTTTGTCTAAGTCGGTTAAAAAAGGGTAAAAAATATAGATACGAGGGCAGATTTAAAATTTTTACGAGCCCCGTCGTTGCAAAGATACGGATTAAACGATATACCGGAAATTTTTGTCAGCCATCGCCGCGTTCTCAAAATACGGGTAAGAATATGCGTCACTTGAAATTTCCCCGGTAAATTTAAAAAAAAAAAAATAAATGGAAAAAGGTCTGACATAGTACGAAAAATTTTTGAATTTTGGTTTTTTTTTTATTAATGACTTTGTTTTAGAAAAAAACCATTTACCGTGAATTCGCTATCTAAAATATTTTCCCTTTACTGCAAGTGAAACAAACGCGATCTCTTACAATCAATAAACATATGTCTCTATTTTATTATTCTTTTTTTTATCATTTAAAGCAACCCAAATCCCCACAAAGTTCTCGACAACCCGGCCCCACGGGTCACTCCCCCGGTTTTTTTTATTAATAAATTAATTCCAGGGTTCAATTTCATTTAGAAAAGAAGGGGGGTGTCCCATGCGATTTAAGCAAATTAAAATTTTTAAAAACTCCGTTAGGGAAAATTTGACTATAAAACACCCAAAACGAAAAGAAAAAATACCGAACTGTAGACGCGACCCTTTTGTAAAGGAATTCTCGGTATATGGAATTAATTTTTTCCTGCAAAAGTAAGCAAAACAACTCAAGGGCACTCTTGATATTCTACATGAAATTTTGCTTTTCACAAATCATGATAAGGATGTGGGCCCCTACCCAAATGTTTTTTGTAAATTTAAAACAATGTGACAACTTTCAACTAAAAACAAAAATGCAAAAACTGCCCTTTGAAATTTTTCCCCCATTCGAATTTTTTTACAAAAGTTTCAGAAAAGCATGGCTGCTATAGCTGATATTGGTGTCTGCCTCCCATCCAAAATTTTAAACAATACAGGGCTAGAATGCACAAACAATACAGGGAAAAAATTTATTATTGTATTGGGTTTAGCAACATTTTGGTTTTTTACGAAATTTACATGATGTTTAACAGGGAAAACAGCCAATAACAAAATGAATTGGTATTCAAAAGAATTTTAAAAAGGAAGGGAAAACAAAAACCCTTTTTTTAATTTTTATTTATTTTTTTTACCCAAATTTTTTTTAGACAAAAAAATAATTTTACTCAAAGAGCGCATTTCAGTATAAGGTTTATCGTATATCGGTATAAAGCCCGCAGTTATTGCTCCCCAAAAAGTTTTTTTCCATGTTGTATGTTTACCCTTTAAAAAAAAAAAACCTTGGAAACAATCAATACACAATTAGTTCAAGTAAACCCCGTATTGCAGCTTATTTCCGCAAATATTCCCCTGGTTTAAATTTTCGTTACCCGCAAAATTTTTCGTTTTTTGAAAACTTGCATACAAAGAAAAAGAATGAAAAATGTTTTCCCCTGAATTTTTTGAAAAGTGCTTTGTTACTTTTTACTTTCTGTGTTACCCGACCCCAAAATGTTTTTTTCCCTTAGTTTGTGTAACGCAATCCAAACTTGGAAGTTTTTAGTTAATCATGTGTTTTGAAAAAGTTCTGAGAAAAAAAAAGGTAAGACGTATTTTTTTTCAACAACAAAACCATTTGGGGGAAATGGAAAAAGGATGAAAATAATGGGGGCATTTGTGAGTATTTAGGGGTTTTGCAAACAACACTTTTCGAAAGGGATCCTAACTCGGGGCTGGGTCGACTGTAGAGGGGAGACTTTACTTTTTCCCGCCTCCGTTTAAAATCTGTATAAGAAACGTAAAAGTTTCATTCCCTTCGCCCTAAAACTGCGCCATTTTTCAATTTTAAAATTTAATTGAATTTTTCACTTTTTTGGCCCAGGAAACGATACTTATATTATCAAAAAAAAAAAGTTTAAACTTTCGAATGCGACAAATGTCCCAGGCGAAGGCCCCCCCCTGCGAATACAAAAGTACATTATTAACCTAAAGAAGGGGAAAAAACTTTTAAAATGAGAAAATGCAGGAAAAATTT
>JAIFHC010000642.1:0-50000 GCA_021229015.1 Solen grandis | reverse complement strand
TAGCAGTAGGCCGGGGAACCATCCTGCTGACTACCGTACACATATTTTTATAGCTCATAAATTTTATGAAAAGAAAGTTCCAGATATTAATAATATAGTGACACGCAAAAGAAAGTGTGCAGATGGTAACAGGGAAATTTTATGGTTATTTAAACAAAATATTGGCATATTAAGTTTTGTATCAAAATTTGGAAAAATGTATAAACTACAAAATGGTTTACTTTTGATTGAAATTTGATTAATAACAGAATTTTATTTGACTTTTTTTATTTTTGCTCTTCGACCAATCAGATCCCATTATTGTTGATTACATGTTTTTTTCTTTGCTCTTCGACCAATCAAATCCAATAAATGTTCATTGGGATTCATGTTCGGAGAGCAAGCCGGCCAAGGTAAGACGTTAACGTTATGTGTAGCGAGATAACTCCTGGTAAGTACAGCGGTATGTCGCCTTGCATTATCATGCATTAGACAACCATGGGTTCTGTTGTAGGAATGGAGCACAAACTAGGCGTTAAACTTGGTTCATATAACCTTGGGAATTTAAATTATCATGAATAACAACAAGGTTTGTTTTCCTTCCACCCATGATACCTCACCAGACCATTACACTACCACCTCCATAACGATCTCGCTCTAGTAAAGTTTTGTCCAAAACGTTCCCCTCTACGTCTAAATAATCAAACTCTACCGTCAGCAGTGCTATGTTTAAATCGGGACTCATCACTAAAGAGCATCCTAGACCACATGGCACGGTTCCAACGGAAGTGACGGCGGCCCAGACCAGTCTAAGAGCTCGATTTCTGTTATTCAGGGCCTGACCTACATAAGGTCTCCTAGCCCTTATCGGGTAACCATTCGCCCGTAGTCGTTTCAGAACACACAAAACTGCCTCGCAGTGCTTGTAGCAGTTTTGAAGTAGTAAGTACGTCAACGTCAAAATTATGTCATGACGTGTCTCTACCGGGTCCTGGGCTATCCCTAACGTTTTCCATTCTGGTTGTAACGTTTAATAATGGTATTTTTATGGAAGTTAAACTGCCTAGCGACGATAACATCGCCTGAGCTGCACAAGAGCTTGAATTCGTACATTTTCTTAAAGCCGTGGCATCTTGTTTTCAAGTGAAATTCAAAAGTTAACTGTGATTTTATTATTGCCTTATCGTTAAAGATATCGACCAGAACCAACCTGTTGCTGTATATACTTTGCACAGGTAGCACGGGCCAAAAATTGATAATAGCCTGCCGTCAGTGTGGAGGTCGCTTAAATATCGGGCAAACGGGTGCAATGTGTTTTGTTCACCCATGGTGTAAAATCCGCATTTCTAAACTTTGTAATAAAAAAGTTATGTCCAATATAAAAGTGCACACTTTCTTTTGTGTGTCAGTATATTCTGTCCAGTAAGCCAGTGATTTTATACATGCGAGTAGAAAGCATGGGTAAGAGTATTTAAGGGGGAATATATAGAAAACATGGAAACGTAAAACAAAAAGAAAAAAGGAGAAAAAAAAATAATGCTGAAGTCGTACGATAATTAGATTATACCGTTCCATATTACACCATCAAAATAAGCTCATATCTAATTTCGACTTCATATTATGTAGTGTTTTAATAAGGTATTTCTGTGGTATAAACAGCGTGTTTATATATGTGATTTAAATATTCTATCATTTTATCTTGTTCCTTTGAGATATTAAGGTGATAAAATGCGGCATATCGAGTTTTTCAGAAGGGGGTGTTCTGCTAAAGTGTAACCAGTGTCAGTTAATAAAATCGTTGGTAATTTTGCTAATTTTAGAATGTTTTTCATGACTGATTATAAACAACGAAAAAAAGTAAATATCAAAAGAGTTCCAGTTGTACGGTCATCATTAGACCTATCTAAGGACTTGTCTCTAGTTGGTGGAGTATCGGGGTGATCAAAATCTAAATATCATCGCACACGACATGCCCGATCACCAGATTAACAACACTTTACATCGATAACATTTTTTTTTGTTGTAATATATCGATATTTTCGTTAGAGTGACCATGATCTAATTTGCATATGTTAATGTTGCTGATGAAGGAATGGACAATTTTGAAGACCTGCTGAGCGGGGGACACTTCATGGACAACCATTTTCGTAACACACCTCTGGAACAGAATGTAGGTTCCCTGTAGACCAAAATGTGGTTGTTACATTTTTCAAACTTCTTAGAATGGATAATGAAAATGATGATGATGATGATGATGATGTCTTTATTTTTTTAGGATAACATATTGCGCATTGTCATTCTTTCATTTGGTCTTCTCCAAATTTATACATAACACAATTTGTAGATAATAAAAGTGAACAAAATGACTATATAATATATGATGATCAAAAACAATATCTAAATGGGAAAATGTCAAAAATGAAAGTGTGAAAGGTATCAAAATAAACAACAACAAATGAATAACAGCAGTTGCCTATTAAAACCATACATAATTTCTTTCGAATGTGGCTGTTCCATATCAATAAGTAACTAGCCTAGTCAATTTCTGATTAACCAACACGGCCTTCCTCGATCAACTGAGAATCGCAATCCGTGAAAAATTCTCTAATGGGATTCTTCTCCAGCGAGACAATGCAAGAGACCAAATTTGAAAGGTTGCAAAGGATGCTGTAACGTTAGAGCGAAATGGTTATAATAATACCGCATCCCGCGTATTCGCCGGATTTAACTCCTAGTGATTTAGTTTTGAATAGGGTTGCTTGCAACGCCTTTCTATGGCAGCGGACAACAATTCGTGTCTTATTTAGACATCCATATTTATAGATTTCTTTTTTCTTTTACTACTACTGAATTAAAATGTGTTGCATATCGATGTTGGAGATAACGTGTTAAAAACGTAATGAAAAGAAAAGAAAGTACGCAAGCGAAAAAGTCGCACCTCATTCGGAGATATTTTGAACTATAACCGGCTGGAATTTCCAGTCACAGGTAACAATATATAGATGAAATTTCTCCTGTAAAATGGTCAAGCTGTTCGCCATCCAACGGTGTTGAAAAAGGGGTGTGGGTTCGAGTGCCAGCCGATGAACACTTTTTACAATCTTTTTTTTTAATATTTACATACATTTTTGTTTTATTGAATATCAAAATTAATTTAATATTGAAAATTTGTTGATTTAGATTTGTGTTCACATATTTATAAAATCTTATAAACTGTAAGCAAGAGAATTGGGGAGAGTAAAAGTGGCGATAAGCTTATTGTTAGCAGTCCATTGATACAAATGATGCGTTTATATTTTCTTTCAACGACCGTGTTCAACAAGGTTAATGTATGGAATTATATTTTGAACAATGAGATTGCAGTATTTTTCAAAATTTTCGATCGGTTTAATGGGTAACCTTGCATATACCACCAATCCTTGTGCGCATGCGTGTAGAGATGGATAGTAACATCAAAACTTAACCTACTTAATGTATGGAATTATGTTTTGACATTATCTTTGTGCGCATGCATGTAGAGATGGACTTGGATAGTAACGTCAAAACATAATTCCATACATTAAGTAGGTTAAGTTTGATGTTACTATCCATCTCTACACGCATGCGCACAAGGATTGGTAGTATATACTAGGTTACCCATTAAACCAAGTGGTTTAACAAGTTAAACCGATCGAAAATTTTGAAAAAAATACTGCAATCTCATTGGTCAAAATATAATTTCATACATTAATGTTTGTTATCGAGGGTTTAGCGTGTTAAACCGCTCGCTCTGCTGCGCCTGTACTTATAACTTATACTTCATGTGGGTTTACTACGCCGTGAGATTGACTTTGACGTTTCTCCACTTTATACTTCAACAAAAAACCGATATTCCATTCAACCTTATCGCCTGTCAAATAGAACGTCGCTTCGGTTAACAAATATAAACCACGCCTCCTTAGCAAGAGGAATCAAGTGCGAAGTTTTATAACTCGCGGAATAATGAAACAGCAGGTGTAATCTGTTTCATCATGTTTTGCGAGGAAATAGTGAATGAGTTTAAATAAACAACTATGTAGTTTCAAACAAAATAGGTGACACTTAAACTCGGGGTGTTTTAGCAAGAATGATTCTGTGTCTTGAATTTATAAAACACAGCAAAAGCAGTGTGACGTAGTTACTGTAGAACGGAGCGTGAAATTTGTCCTTGTCATCATGGTCTACGAACGTGTGGCTTTGAAAAACATCAAGCCATTTTAATTGCGATACTTCTTCATGTAGGAATTATATAAAATCCTCGAATGTCATTTCAAAACCTTTCCAAAACGCACCGTTATAGGGATAATGATTTTTTAAAGTCCGTCTCGGCCGACATTTCCATCACGAAAGTTAACTGAGAACTGAGCAAAATCCAATAACCAAGTGAAGCCAAGGGGCGGAGCTACCTTCTGTTTGGCATACACAATGTATTTTGTTTTTTACAGTAAGAGGGAAAGCGACCGCAGTTTTATCGATGTAAAATTATAGGAA
This sequence comes from Solen grandis, assembly GCA_021229015.1. Lineage (NCBI taxonomy): Eukaryota > Metazoa > Mollusca > Bivalvia > Adapedonta > Solenidae > Solen > Solen grandis. The sequence goes on along the minus strand of JAIFHC010000642.1, from coordinate 45,512 downwards.
AAGTCAAAGTCAATTGGCATCGCTTCGTTTATTGAATTTACTTTGATAAACATAAGAAATGCGACATAAATAAAACCCCTGTTCTCATGGCGCTATAAGCGCTTTGATTATTCCCAAATTTAGAAACGGATATCCGTGGACGTCACTTCCGGTCCGACGAAGAATCTGTGGTTACAGTAGAGGGGCGGTTCAATTCAAAGGATTTTGGTATTTTTAATGCAACACCGTTTGACTAAATGTATCATGCTAGGGGGTAATTACAGGGAAAAAAGAGATCGATCTCGGCTAGAAATAAGGCTGGTTAGTTAATGACTTAATGACTTGCCCTCGTATGTTCTTGTTTATAAGTTCTGTCAATACAGATTGAATTAACAAAGTCTTCGTACAACTGCATTTTTTTTAAAAACAATGTTCATTATTCTTAGTTTTTATTTTTGCTAAAAGTCTATTTTAAGACATTTTTATCCAATAAAAACGTGTACCTTTTATATGTGGTTGTCGCATAAACTTCTGTGAAAATCTATCAAATGATTATAAAAAAGTAAATATTTTGTCATCTTCAAGGCGTGTTGGATACATCTTAACATCACTATCATTCATATTTTTTTATAATATAGATATATATAACAACTCTTACCTCTTCAAATATATTTTATATTCTAAGTAGAAATAGTCATGCTTTTGTAAGTCAGAATATGGTTTCTCTGTAAATTTTGTGATCATTTTTTTTAATATTTCATATAAAGAGGACAAAATGCTCGCACTGTAATAATCAATAAAAAGTGTTGAACGAGATATTTTTCAAATTTTGAATTTCTGTATAAGCTAAATGAAGTATCATTTACCATTTTGGAAACATGCCATTTTTACAGGACAATTTCATCATCCGAAATGCGATTTTAAGTCAACAACTTGACCCGCTCTTTGCTTCCTAATGCATTTTGTGTTTTATATATAACCCAGGTTCCTGTCCTTCTCGCACTACTCGGTGTGTGGTACAACAACTTCTACAATGCTGATATAACCGCTATACTGCCTTATGATCAGGTAATGCACATTTACAGACTAAGGTACCTTTCCAGTTTTAGCAGTGAAAATTTAAGCTCTGTCTACCCATTTCATAACTAGGTCAGTTTTTTTCAAACAATACTGCACACATAACCGCTTGTTCTTTTGTGTGAATTTGGTTTATCACTGGGCTTTGTCAGTATAGCAAGCAATCCCCACCGGTGACCCCCTGAAGAATTTGTGCCAGATAGAAACAAGAAAATAATGGAAATGGGTTATGATCCCCAAACCGCACTGACCTTTTCCTTTCAAGCGTGCATACGGTTGATGCGCGCGAGACACCTTTGTGTTATGATAAATTCAGGAAAATCCAAACATAGATATGGAGGTGATAGAGCGAACATGAAAATGTAGCCTCTGAATACCAAAGATCAAAGACTACTTTTAACAACTCCAGTGACCTTGACATTTCAAGTATATATGTGGTTGGTGCACGTGACACATCTTTGTTTCATAACACACACTTTTGTAAGGATTTATGAAAATCCAAACATAGATACGAAAGTTATAGAGCGGACACATAGATGTAACCTATGAATACCAAAGACAATTTCTAACAGTCCCGGTGACTTTGACCTTTCAAGGGCACATATGATTGCTGCACCAATACATCTTCATAATGACAAACACTTTTTTAATGAAAATCTATCCGTAGATAGGGAAGTTACAGAGTGGACACGTAGATGTAGCCTATAGATACCAAAAAGAATTTCTAACAACTCCTGTGACCTTTCCCTTTTAAGCGTGCATACAGTTGATGCGCGCCACAGACCTTTGTGTAATGACAAATATTTCTGTAATGTTTTATGAAACACCATTCATAGATATTGAAGTCATAGATCAGACACGCAGATAAAGCCTAAAGATATCAAAAATAATTTCTAACAACTCCTGTGACCTTTATCTTTCAAGGACGCATATGGTTGATGCACACAACACAGCTTTGTGTTATGACAAACACTTTTGTAAAGATTTATGAAAAGCCATCCAAAGCTATGGAAGTTATAGAGTGGACACGAAGATGTAGCCTATGGCCACCATATACCATTTCTAACAAATCCTGTGCCATTGACCTTTCAAAGTTACAAATGGTTGATGCGGGCGACACGCCCTTGGGTTATGGGGAATACTTCTGTAAAGTTTTATTGAAATCCACCCATTATGGAGCGAACACGAAAGCGGGATGGATTGAAATGACGGAAGGACGTGCGCAAACCTATAGTCCCCATCCGGTTTCAGCGGTAGGGACTAATAAATCTTTAAGCACTAGTAAGGTACATAAGCTATACTGAGATAACAGTAGTCAATGGTAATTATTTTCTGTGTATCATATCCTGCATCAAATGTATGTATACACACTATAAACTTGTTAAAATTCCTTGTTTAAAAAAAATAACCACTAATATTCTCTCAATTTATAGTTGTTGTTGTTGTTGTTGCTGCTGTTGTTGTTGTTGTTGTTGTTGTTGTTGTTGTTGTTGTTGTTGTTGTTGTTGTTGTTGTTGTTGTTGTTGTTGTTTACCGTCGCTGCAACAGAACTTCAGTCTTATTAGACGCCCAGCTAATATCCTAAAGGTCGAGGGAGACCACGAGTGCAAAAAGGTCGGGCAGAACCATCCTAATGCAATACGAGTAGTTTGTGTGTTTGTTGGATTTAACGTCCCACCGAAAGTATTTCAGTCATTTGGAGACGATATCTATTTGAGACAGATATAGTGTTGCCACACTGCAGTATCACCCCGTAGACATGTGGCATGATACCACACCCAGTCACATTATCCTGACACCGGGCCAACCAGTCATGCAACTGCCCTTATATGCTGAGCGCCAAGCAAAGGAGCTATAACAGTACCATTTTTTACGACTTTGGTATGTCGCGGCCGGGGATCGAACCCACGATCTCCCGCTCCAGAGGCGGACGCTCTAACCACTCGGTCACCGGGGACGGTCCTACGAGTAATATTGAGTCCGCGCTATGCGGCCTGCATTTCACGATATATTTCAAACTGAGATATTATTCGACGGTCTATAACTCAGCTATTTGTATACCTATGGAATTTAACTAATGTTCACTTGATATTGCATGTATTTTGTGTGTGTGTGTGTGTGTGTGTGTGTGTGTGTGTGTGTGTCATACATGCTCATACATACAGTTATGTTTGATTTCTTCAGAATTCGATTTTGGAAGAAAATCTCAATTTGAAATGTTTTGTGAAACCTAAAGACACAAAACCAAGTCTTTGTTGAAACGCAACCAGGGAACAGAAATCTACGTATTCAATGATTGATGAATATCGATTTACTGAATATAAAATGGAAAATACAACAATGGAGTTTTTATTTTGCCGTGCAGACTGTGTAGAATCTGAGCAACAATAGTGTATGAGGAAACAGTGGAGACCCTTCCCAGACAGTTCCTGTAAGGAAGGAGTTGTCTTTTCTGGGTTTGTACTATTTGCCAATTCGTCAAAACACGTCGAGATTAATATGTCTCTGCAGAGCATGCACCTGTTCCCGGTCCACGTCCAGCATTCCGACATGGAGCAAAACGGAAAACACGTGACCCGAGCGGGGCGCAAGGTCGACTACCAAACCGGACCCATGGTGTGGGGCGCACTTGGAACCAATGCTCAACACGATGTCTTTGAATTTCTTCATCAAGGTATTTTTCTTTATTATTCCAGAAATTTATTGACTTAACATGAACAAAAAGAGTTCATCGTTATATAACATACAGAATGTAAACATAAATTAATTTAACATAAAGAAACCTATATAATATAATATTAAATGAGAATCACGTTAATAAATATGCATTAAAAGAACTGCTTAGTACTTACACCTACGATCGCTCCCTTAATATCGCTTTGTTTACGTATAAACTTCCTTTATGGACATGCGCATTATGTAACATGAGCACGTTTTCCGGTTATTAAAATCTGAAACAGAAACTCGACTTGTCTTGGGTTTAGTCCGTTCTTTGCATACACTATAAATGTGACGGTTTTTTTTTTTAAATAAATGCATGGTTTATGAACAAAGCTAAATTTGTCATAACATTTCTATTAACAGAGTTTAAAAGTTCGATGAATTTTAACATATCGTGATGAATGTAATAAAACCTTTTTAAAGGCGTTTGAGTGGGGTTTTTTCTAACGGACAGATTTTTCTAAAAATTTGCATATAAGTACTTTAGACTTTAACTTAGAGATATATGCATTAAAAATAGGAGGTCACCATGCTTGTTTTAGAGATCAAGCTTATGGTAGAGCACCACTATTTGCTAAAATTTTGTTGAAAAAACATGACATTAAAAAATAAGAAAGGTTTCGTTTCTAAATACTGTAACAGCATATTAAAATGATATTTTTGAAATATTTTTATTACCATTTGTAACTTATAATGTATTCTATAAGTTACAGATAAAAAATACTGTCAGATATGCATTAAAAATACGAAACGGACATAAGATCTCATTTGTGCCCGGACCAAAATGTATACAAAAAGTATCCCAAAACTGTGAATTTTTATATATATATTTTTCTAAATAAAAAAAATTTCAATGGCCAAAGACAGATTTTCTTTATTTTTTCAGAGTCAGTTTTCTGATATAAATGCTTTATGAAAATGTAAAAAAATACATACCTCACCAGATTTGTTTTTAACTAAAACTGCTTTCTTATTGAAATTTTAGCCAAATTGCATAAAAACACTAATATGTGACTTTTTGTACCTTCACAATTTGGCAAATATACTTTTAATGATATTCTTAACACATGAATCTTAAAATTTTGGCTTTCTTCCAGCATTTTACTTAAAATAAATAAAATATTCAAAAGAAATGTTTACCAAAATTGAAATCAGCTGTAACCCGCTAAAACTTCTTTAAGTATATACGGTTTTCTTATAAAGAACAGTTTAAAGCAAAATGGTATTCATAATCTGTATTTTTATTAACACAAACAGTACACTTTCTCTCACTTTTATAAATATTAATGTTTTGCAATGACGATATATGTAAGTTTCTAAGTATATAAACTATCATTAGATATCAGTTGTCAGTTTTTGGTATAACAAAAGAAATATCAGCAAATGTATGCAATAAATGTTGAAATGATGTTTATTTCACTTTTTCGAAATCCCAAACCATAAAATGTTGTTCGTGTTAACCGTCGCTGCAATAGTATTTCAGTTATAAACCCCGAATGCACAGTGGCATCCGGGTAGAATCACCGACCTTCCGCAAACTAACTGTGTGGCTTCTTCACATGAAATATCCGAGTGCCTTTAAAAGCTCTGCCACGGAACCTACACGCAACCCAATATTCACTTCCTTGATATAAGTGTATATTGTTTGAAGAACGTAATGTTGTTGTACCTTCATCTATCAGGGACAAGCCTGGTCCCGTGTGATTTCCTGCTGCCCGTACAGACCCACAATCCTATACAGAACGGCCTGCACCACGAGGTGAGTCGATAGAATGAACATATAAAATCTTATTCGTGTTTTAAGTAAGCGGGAAAGGCAATTGCCTTTTGCTGTATTTATTGTATAAATTCTTATGTCAAGTGACAGTACATTGTCGGATTGTTTTCATTCCGCCAGAGAGCAACTTTATCAAAATAAATATAAGATTTAAATTAACTTGAATTTATGAATATGAATTAAATTGTACAAAATAGTGTTTCCTTCTCAGAACCATATCGGTCGATATTTTATTCAAATCTGGATAAGGTTGCTTTGTAGACTTTCTTTTTAAAGGTATTAAAAAGGTGAGTGTTTATTTGAAACGTTTGTTAATCACAACAACCACTGGTCTCAGACTGATTTTGATTAAACTTCACAATATTGATAAGTACTTCGTCTTGTTTTATATGAGTTACAGTCCTGTTATATTTATTGAAATATTATTAAGTACCAATAAACAGACAGTGACAACAAATAATGATGATAATAATAATGTTAATATTATACAGAAAAGATGAAATGTGTCCCACCAGATATTGATTTATCTCCTGATAAAAAAAGCGAATGAAAAACCAGCAATAAATAAAAAATAAATAAATAATTGTGATAATATTTTGTGAAGGTGTTTCTCAATGTAATCGTTGATTAAATATATATATAAAATAAAATTTGGATAATATTTAATGCACAAATAAGACATTTTATAATAGAGATTGTTTTCTCATACAAACAATCGGTTCAATTACACTTTTTGTATTTATATTGCCTATTGGACATTGTTCACATACGTAAATGGGAATCGAACCAGGGAAATATTCATCGTCGCTCTGTAGTACCATACACTTTGTTTTATCTTTCGTGTTTAGGTATAAATATCAGTTATATAAGTTAAAGTTAAGTTAAATATAAGTTACACGTAATGGCATCTTCAGACTTGTGCAAATATTACAAACCAGTGGCCAGACTGGTCTAAGTGTGTACATATGACAAGTCAAGGTTTAAGTGTTGTCCCCTCAGATCCTGACGGCCAACTTCCTTGCCCAGACTGAGGCCTTGATGAAGGGATTTACTGAGGCAGATGTCAGGGCTGACCTGGGGAAATCCAACACAACCTTGGCCGAGCAGGAAAATATACTTCCACATCAGGTCGGTTTCATTAACCATGTCTCTATTGTTATACAGTTTATAAAAACAAATTCACGCATTTCAGGGGCGGAACTAACAGTTGGTATCCGATAGTGTCCAAATCCCGGTAATGCTGATGGACCTTATTTATTCTCGGGTTGTGGAGGACCTAAGACTCCCAATTCTAGTCCATGTCTGAAATTGAATTCATTGTTGATTATTTTTTATAGGCTGGGTTTCCAATTTAATTTTACTACAATACTTTAGGCACGTGTGCTGCATTATCAATAAATTTTCAGCAAGCACCTCATAAACAACCAATGGTACAATCCAAAATGAAGAAAGGACAAGTCCAATTAAGATAGTTAGCATGGTAAGGTTTAATCACTCTATAAATAGAGCTTGGTTTGAACCCAGTTTTCGGATCCTAAGTTATATGCATTTCTTAGGTTCTGAATCGCCGATCATTTAGATTTTAGTTTAGCTGGACACTGTTTCACATTTTAAGCTTTCTTGCTTTAACATTCAACACTCTATTAATGGCAGGTTACTGAAGGAAACCGCCCGAGCACCTCAATCCTGTACCAGAAGCTTACCCCGTTCATGCTTGGACTCCTAATAGGTATTATACATCTCATCATTCTTAAATAATATCTATCCAGTATAGCAACGTTTCGATCACCACAGATGCTCGGATGATCTAGATAACATGACTATGTATCTGGTTTCATGGCAAGTAATAGAGGGTGTGTCAGGACTAGGAATATCTCGAATTTGGCATCGTGTTCTGATTTCGCTATTCGGAATATCTCCTTTTTAATGCATTATCATTTTGCCCTTTCCAGCTGGCTTGTGGTAGGGCGATCGTTCTATTCGAATGGCTCAGTGGTCTTCCTCCACCTGTAATTAGCTGGACGTCGCGATATGATTGAAATACTGTCGCACCGACGGTAAACTCAAAAATTCAATCCATCAGTCATTTTGCCACATTTATCCGTCTAGGCCTACCGCATGTAGACGCACTGGTTAACAGAGCAGACCCACATTAAATAGGTCTTGATCAAGGTCTCCTCTGTTTGGTCAATATATTGTAGTTCATTGATGATGATGATTATGATGATGATGGTGGTGGCGATGATAGCAATAATAAAGACGTACAAATGATGATGATGATGATGGTGACAGTTATGTTGACGAAAACGACTTTTGTCAGGCATTTGTATATTGTTATTTATTCGTTTTATTGTTTGTTTGTTGTTTTTTCATTTTCTTTATAGTTTTATTGTATGAACATCTATATGTGCGTGTTCCTTTTCTTTATGTTTCTGATGTATTAACATCTATTTATGCATAGTCCTTTTCACCATTTTTCTGTTGTATAAACATCTATATATACATGCTAATTTTCTTCTTGTTGCTGTTGTATAAATTTACATTCTCATTAAAATCAGATTCAGTATAGTCGCTCATATTTCGCTTTGCTTATCGCGTATAGTAGAGGAGCGCAATTTAGGATATGATTTTAATGAGATTGATAAACTTCTATATATAAAATCAGATTCAATATAGTCGCTCATATTTCGCTTTGCTTATCGCGTATAGTAGAGCAGCGCAAATTAGGATATGATTTTAATGAGATTGATAAACTTCTATATATAAAATCAGATTCAGTATAGTCGCTCATATTTCTCTATGCTTATCGCGCATAGTAGTGGAGCGCAAATTAGGATATGATTTTAATGAGATTTATAAACTTCTATATATACATGCTCCTATATAAACATCTATATCTGCATTGTTCTTTCCAACATGTTTCTGTTGTATGTAAATTTGTCTGAATATGAAATCTTATGTATTGGAGGCAATAAAGATTATACGTATTTTTTAATGGAAATAGAGGTGAATGGTTAATGTTAAACCCTGCGAGATATTATGAACTTCGGGTAATTCATATTACGTTATGTAAGCCACTTTTTGTATTATATTCTCTTTTAACATAAATTAATATGACACTTTTCCGTCTATTTAAGTCATGTATGAACACAAGACATTTGTACAAGGTATCATTTGGGATATCAACTCATTGGATTCTTTCGGGTAAGTAACATCGAAAATACAAATTGAGCTAAAAGCGTTTTACTTTGGATGTATTTGCGGGTCATGTTTTATATCCCTTTTTTCTTCGTTATCCGTTTTTGACAATTGTATAGAAATAGGACAAGTATGGACATTTTTTGTTAATTACAAAGGATGTTTGAATAATAATTACGTGTATAGTGTATCTGGACCATACTTGCTAGCAATTTATTTAATACTTGCTTATTTTACATTGTAATTTAATTTGCTTATGATTAATTTTAATATCTAACCGATATATACATTTAGGGTGCTTTTGGGGAAGAAAATAACGAAAGCCGTTCAGCAGGAATTGGCAGGATCAGGCATTGTGACGTCACATGACGCATCCACGAACGGTCTCATCAACTTTATCAAGGAACTCAGTCGTACCAGTTAGACGATCCTATCCAATTTCCATTTGATCGCATTGCACTACAAAACTTAATGGAACTTCTGTCTGTCTCTCCTGCTCATTGTGTGTGTGTGCTTCAGGTCATTTGGTACCCCTTAGAAGCATCTTTGGCATGTGGGCGTTTGTCTATCTGTATGGATGTTCTGTGAGCAATTGTGTGTCCATGAACCAGTTAGTGGTATTTGCTTATCTGGAGAACATGCTCTAGGGTTTTCTTTGTTCAGAATGTATTGTTTTTATTACTATTAATTTCTATATTACGCACTAATACATACATTTAACACACACACACACACACACAGTTGTAAACAAGTTTCGAAGTAACTTCTGGAGTGACTCTTGTTCATAGGATGATTTATGCTCAGTCAAAAAGAAAGCACGCATGACACTTGGTCGAGAAATCTTTATAAAACAGTCGGCAGCGTTGCCATTTTTAAGCACAAAATAAGTACACTATAATACCAATCAATTGTATTCATATGGATCATAAGTATAAAGCTTTCATTCGATACCAAATATCCGTTAATGTAAGTTATGGATTTTCGTATATTGTTGTCTATACATTGTGCATACTTTGCTTTTGAATGAGCATAGAACTTCTAAACGGATGATACGAAACACTGTGTGTGTGTGTGTGTGTGTGTGTGTGTGTGTGTGTCAAAATATGTTCTTAATTTAAGAAGTAAATAAAAAGATGTATAGTTTCATGGATTAATGGCTGGTGTTGTTGCAACTCTCTCTCTCTCTCTCTCTCCCTCTTTCTCCCTCTCTTATAGCTTTTGGTTGTGTTTTTTCGGCCATTAGGCCGTTTATTTTCACCCTGACTTCATGTGAAACACACAGTAGTGAAGCGGAATAAAATTAGGGTTTACATTGCTTATTATATACTTTGCTAAATTCCCATTGGTCATTGTAAAATGAAACGAGTTGCGGAAACGAGTTCTTTAGATCTCTGTTTGTTTTAAAAGTTGAAGTTTTCCTCCCCTGCGAACGATTTGCCCCGAATAGTAAGACACTTCACATTTTTAAGGTAAACTGAAAGAAGAGAACGCTAAAAAATAGGAAACGCACAGATTTCGGAATTGATTGTTCGACCCTGACAGATCCTATATTCTACAAAAACGCAACATCCGGTTTCGTGTTGTAGCCCGCGAAACGAAGTCTAATGCGCAAATGTTTTAAGGCTGTAAGTGTCTACCAAGATTGTACAAATTATTTGGATCCGTGGTATTTCAAAGAACTGCACTGACACAGGAATTACACAACTATTAAACCAACAACAAAATCTATTACATGTTAAACCATTCTAAAACTACAAATCTGCAGTCGATTCATTTCCCCTTTCTATATGATGGCAGATACCTGAATTATTCTAATGAACGTTCACATATAACAACATTTAGAGAAGGTCCAAACGACAATAAGAAACCAAATGTCAGTAAAACATGTATCAAATGAAAATCAGTAGAAGTCCCTGTCCGTCACAATAAAAAAGCGCACAAATATTAGATTTGTCAGGGGAAATGAAACGTGTTTCTCCGCCAGTGCCTACACAGTCCACAGAGAATGAAATCGAAGTAAAGAAATCAGTTAATGCTTCAGACAAAACAAATCTTTAAAACTTAAAGGTCTCCTTTTAAAGCACGCAGTCGTAAATTATGTGAAACAAAAAAAAAACTAAAAAGAAAAATCTTGCACGAAAAGGGATGGAACAAAACTATACCAGAAACAAGATCGTTTCCGACAGAAACAAGGGCTTGAAGTAAAAGAAACATGTCCAGAAGATGTTTCCTTTGAGAGCAGCAATTCATCGTGATCATCTTCTGGATCCTCATTAGTTGTTAGACAACTGTCAAAAGCTAGTGAAAATGACAAGACACCTACTCCAAATAGTTCTGGTGGTACAGTTTCACCTGTCCGACGTATTCTAGATGAAGCTTATGAAAAGGGGATTACAAAAAATGACGCCAGCAATCTACCGAAGAAAGATGCCGAAATAAGAAAACAATCCAAACGCCAAGTCTTCATAAACTCAAATATTTGAAGATATCATCAGATATTTAGAAATATCTTCAAATGAATTATTGATATCAACAAATCATTTGAAGATATTGGCGAAAAATTTTAACCTTGGCCATATGAAACCATCTGTCATCAAACTTCATATACTTGTTCACTTTCACAAGAACAACGTCTAATCAAGGGCCATATTTCTCAGGTCCATTTAGACCTAATCAATCTTCCCTTTTTAGCTCACGTGAACACGTGGTGCTCATGTGTGAGCTTTTAGAATCAATGGCTGTCTGTCGTCTGACGGCGTCCGCTGTTTCAAACGACATCTCCTCAGAAACCGATTAGCCAAATTTTATGAAACTTGCCTGTGATGTTCCGTGCATGAGATCTATCAAGTTGTTCAAATCGTTATGGTCCTAATTTTTCTCCAAAACCGCAATGCCTAGAGCTTAGATATTTGGTGCGTAATTAATAAGTTTTTTTCAAATCATGGCACCAGGGTCAAAATTGTCCCCGCCCCAGGTGTTAATGACGAGATTATTTTTTCATAGATTCTTGTAGTGAAAAAATAAAATCATCTTGATGCCTAGAACTTATAGATGTGTGTGGTGTGGAATTGAATGTTTACCTTGAATGACCTTGCTAATATATCCCTGTGACCTATTCTTTATTTTTTTAGGAAACATCAATTTGTCAGGTCTCAAACAAATGACAAGTAGTAATTCTCATGTAATGGAAATGAAACGAAACACCGGTTTGTCCCAACGGGCTGTGGTTCCCGGTGAGTCGACGAAGTGCCTAATAAGAAAGGAAACCAGTTATTGTTATCTTATCGTTATCATCATCGTTATCATGAGCAAACGACAACTTGATGTATCAGTCAGAGATGACAATGAATTCAGAATGAAAAGAGTTATACCCAAGACCATTCTGATCGACATCGTTTTCAGTTAATTGATCGCGACCGTTTCAATGGCAAATATCCATTTTTTAGAAAGCCAACTGAAATAGGATGTTTTTCACAAAATTTGAATGGAGAGTATTTGAACGACAAGTCTCATCTGCGATATTATATTCCTCCAAAAGAACCAGACAAGGTCAGTTTTGATCTCCGGAAGGGTTATGATAAAATGATACAGAAGGATGAAACTAAAAAAAACGTACATTGATTCAGTTCTAAGGTGGATACTCTTAAATCAGAATAAATTCCAGATTCCAAAGTCGCCAGAAGGTGGAAAGAGGTAAAGACGTTACACCACATAAAATTCATAATTGCTGATCTTGGTTAATTTGTTATATATACAACATCATGATTGATGGTAGTACACAACCCTCTGGATACAAATTCTTAAATTTTTGTACATGTACAGAGATTTTCTTGATGTTGATAGATTAATTAATTTTGTTGCAATATTTCTAGTTTCTTGGTCATTACATATACTTACAAATGTGCAAGATTTCTTTCCTTTAAACATAAATCTTATTTGATTTCGAAAATAACACATATTTTTTATATTATTTATTCTGGAAAAGGACACTGAATACAGATTTCATATGTTGGCGTGGACTTCTAACGAGGCTGCTGTGTACACCATATGAAAACCGAGAGGGGTGGCTGATTGCAGCCACACTGTATAATGGGACCTACTATCTGTGTGAGTTTGACACAGGGGAGAAGAAAAGGATGACAGAGAACAGCAGTGAGAGGGACAAGGAAATGTGTTTCTGGGGCTGGAAGTTTGAGCAGTATCTCACATCAGGTATTTCAGGGTTGTAAAAACCAATTGCCCACTTGCCATGGCGAGTAAACATAGTGCACTGATGCATGCAAACAGATGCTTATTAAGATTAAACACTAGTTTTTACTTTGTTGCCATTTGTTTGTTATTAATCAAGAAACCTAATAGTCATTTGTTGTTGTTTTTTGTTGTTGTTGTTGTTGTTGTTTTTCAGAAAACTATTAGAATATTTCGATTATATGATAGTTTGAATTTGTTGTTCATATTATTTTAGGCTTGATGTCAACTTAAAAAAGCAATTCAATAGTTATTTTGTAAAATGACACATTTGATTTGGAGAGTGTCACATTAGTTTTGAAAATGCCACATAGATTATTCCTTAGAAAGGCTTTAGGGCCATTGTCCCATTGATGAAAAGTATGTCCAAAATATTTCAAATTTAAGAAGGCAATAGTTTTGATCCAGACATGACATTGTAATTTTTGTAAATGAAAATGTTTTGTATTGTGATGAATTTATTTTTATTTTAAATGAAATTGTGTTGGATTTCCATATTGTCCATTTTAAATCAAGCCTTTTTCCAGTGTCCTCATTGAAAAATCAAATGAAATAAATAGATGTATATTAAAGTGATGTAATTTCCAGAAAGTCCAGATTGTATGCCGGATACGGAGTCAGACTATAACAACATAGAGGCCTATTGCTCAGTGATAAGATCTCGTCTGCAGGATCACTCTCTAGGTATACATGATTTACCTACAGTAATTGGCAACAGTTTACTTAAATCTACAAACAGCCATTAGGAGCAGAATAAACTTTTAAATAGAAGGTACATGAGTTGCTCTTAATCAAGTGTATGCAAAATGTTTCTGAAAGGGGTTAAAGACAGTCATGTTTCTCTACCATCTGTCCATAGATCTCACAACTCTTGAACATTAAAATGGATTCCTTGAAAACAATACATGTATTATCCATGTGATATTAAAGTTTTAATTTTTACTTTGACTATTCAAAGAATATGAGAGCTATTGTAGTCACCCTTTGCGTCGGCGTTGGTATTGCCGCTTTTGGTTAAAGTTTTGCATGGAAGTTACTATCAACCTTATATCTCAATAACCATTTATGGTATTGACTTGAAGTTTGTGAATATATTCAGTGGCATCAAACAATCAAGGTAGATAATTCTTGGCTAAATTTTATATAAATTTTGGCCCTTTTTTACTTATAATTTGGTTAAAGTTTTGCATGTAATAGAATATTTGGTTAAAGGTTTGCATGCAAGCTACTATCCAGCTTGTATCTCAATAACAATTCATGGTATTGATTTGAAAGTTAAGGAATATGTTTAGGGGCATCAGACATCCAATGTAGATAATTCATGATGGAATATATTATATTATGGCCCCTTTTTTAACTTAGAAATTTTGGTTGAAATTTTGCATGTAAGGTATTTTCATGCTAATATTTCAGTAACCAGGCATGGGTTTAATTTGAAACTTCTTTTATATGTTCAATGGTATCATACTATAGTGGCAGAAAGTTTTTGACTGAATATAATGCAGATTAGGGCCACTTTTTGATTTAGACTTTTTGGTTAAAGTTTTACATGCAAGCTACTATCCAACTTATATCTCAGAAATTGTTTATGGTATTGACTAGAAAGTTTAGGAGTGTGTTCATCAGGGGCATCAGAAAACTAAGGAGAATAACTCTTGGACTGCATTTTATACAAATTATTGTCCTTTTTAAAATTGGATGCTTGGTTAAAGTTTTGCATGCAGTGTTATTATGCTTATGTCTCAGTAACTAGGCATGGGATTGATTTTAAACTTCATAAACATATTTAGGGGTATTAGACCATCAAGGTATATAATGTTTTTATATTATTGTATAAAGGGTATATGAAGGGCAAGAATTGAAATAGGAAATAGGTTTCATTTGATTTACCATCAAGCATTTTGAATATAAAATTAAAAAGAAAAGATTAGGTTTTGATATTCCTGTCTGACAAAATATTATGAGAAAAAAACGGCCGTTTGATCAAAGTGCATGTGTTCATGTCCGTTGAGAGGATTTAAGTCCATAGTATGACTTTCCTTCTCATTTAGTCAATTTCAAAGATATTTTAAGGGGAAAAAAACAACAGTAAAGCAAATCTCAAAAACTCTGGATAATTCACGGAGTTGATTTGTTTTTTCCAGTATTCGCAGGTGAAGTGGATGCTCTAAAGACAGAGCAGGCTCAAGGTCACATTATGTGGAACTTAAGACTAGCAGAGAAATATCACATCCTAGGCAGCACATTAATTTCAAGAGGTTGTCACTTATCAAAAATTACATGTACCAGGATACTTTTTTTAACAATTTTAAATAATATTATGACAGTGCTCCAGCTAGGCGGAAATGGCAGGGCGCCGCGCCCTGCCGCCTTTGATATACACCGTGTTGCCTTTGATCTCCGCCCTGTCCCTTTTCAGACAGTGCCCTGATTTGCCTTTGTCGGTAAAAGTTTCACCCCATACTGTTTTCACCAAGCCTTAACTCTCGGCGTAATTTGATTTTGCCGACAAACCTTAGCGTGTGTGTGTAACATAGACGTAGTCACCCAATGTTCTAAGTCGGTGTCAATTAACCAGCACAAGCCATGATCAATAGTCGGCTATTCTAGTAATAAGTATCGACATAATTATGTGCAGATATTTGGCAAAGAAAAAAGTCAATTTTCATTGCATTTATTACGAAGGTAAGTATAATTGTCTACTACCTAGGGAAAAATAAAGTACGTACGTTGTCATTTTTCATCTAAACCGCGCATTCTGCCAAATTTTGAATTCCAAGTATGACGAAGTGGAAAACATGCCCTAGTCCAGCCATCAGATTAATAACAAACATTTTTCTCCAAAGCCTCAACTTAGATGGTCAAATCAGTGTCAACAATTCAAAAGTTAGATTAGTCTTTTGCAGGCAGACGAAAACTTGACTGACTTCCTTTTTTCCAAATATATAAACCAATATGGCCTGATAAAATTGTGTATCAGAGCTCTACCTAGTTTTTTTGTTTTTTTTTTTCTTTTTTTTATCTTTCAACTATATCAGAGTGTCTTTGACATGGTAACAGTATCTGTGACAAAGCGTATTTTGGGGGATAGACTCTTGTGATGTTTCCCAAGATGATAATACTGATCGGCAACAATCAGATGATGATGATGATGATGATGGTGATGAAGGAGTAGTTGAAACAGAAGATGATGAGTTTGATCACTTCAATGATGAAGACAGTTTGAAAATTATGACAAAGATGGAAAGTCAGGAAAAGGAAAAACAAACGAAGTCCCTGATCTCAAATTTGCCAAAGTTCCTGTTCACCTAAGAACAAACTGGGATAGTTTCAACCTTGAGATGCTGAAGCTTGCTGGTTTGGGTGTCGATTTTCTCAACTTCCTAGCAGGTACAGCAAAGAATAACAAACTGGCACAGGCATAGTTATCTGCTCACAAACAAATGCTTGAAGATAATTTTGCAATTGTTGGAGATGATGGTAAGGCAAAGAAGCAACATCGAGCATATTGATAAAGGAATCAGAAAATGTGTATGCCTTGTGGTGCAATGGTAGGGTATGTGTTGAAGGTATGTTGGTAGAGTTGAAATTGATTAAATGTCAAGACCTTATCAATGTGATGGCCACATTGTTTAAGCCAGCGTTTGACCAGATCGTGGACACAATAGATATGGATCAAATCAGCATGGATCGTTTCTGCTTCCTGATTGCCCAGAATAAAATTTCTGCTAAGCTGCAAAGGGAACAAAATGACATGCAAAAAAACTTTCAATTATTTAGTGAGATTGGAGAGGCCACTGCCTCAGTTCTAGACAAGAAAATGTGCCAAGCCTTAGACAGTTATGCAAATCAAATAGAGTATATCCATATGTCAGACCAGTACTCTGGTGTCAAGAATCAGATGGAGAACACACAGGCTTCAAAGATGCCAGAGGTGAGGTCCGTTTTGATATTCTGCTTCAATGTGGCAGGGAAGGGTAAAACAAAACCATCTGATATGCAAAACATGAAACCCCTGTTTCAGCTGGTATTTTATTGTATTGATAAAATTAGTCGTTTGTCACTCAGCAAGGAAGCTCGGCAAAAGGCTGACAAAAACCGCCAAAAGGCTGCAGAGCAGTTTCTGAAGTCAGCCCATGAGCAGCTTCAAGAGGCTGCTCAACTGAGACGGGAGGAGAAACGTCAGGCTGAAATGACTCCTGAATGAGGAAGATCCAGAAAAGGCCAGAAAGCTGGAGGAGATAGAAAGCATGAGGGACATGAAGAGGAAGCAGCCAAAAATGAAAACGATGAAAGGTTTTCTGCCCTAGTTGCTTCACCAAAACCTGGTGAAAACAACACCAAAACCTACTCCTTTCATCCATGATGGGTAAATATTTTGATTGGAATTCATTTTTGTCTTAGTATATCTACAGTAGTCATGTTAAAGTTTGATCAGTAGATGTGACTCAGATATATATACATTATTTTTACTAGAAGTAACATTTTATAATTAAGCTAATTTAAAAATGAAATAAACGCAAAAAAAAACTTTCAAAAAATAAATCTGAAATTAGAAATACATCGTTGTATATGAATGCAGAAGCCCAGCTTATCATGTCAACTGGTACCACAAACAAAACCATGTTTTTTGTGTAATAAAAATGTGTATGATATATCAGCAACTTGAAGTGTGTGCAAGTTGAATTGATTTTTACAAAGCCTCAATTTTACCTGGTGTTATAAAAATCAAATCTTGTAAGTTAAGGAATGGATTTTTTTAAAGAAAAGTGTCAAATAAACTTAATTTTAAAGTATTAGATACATGTATAGAGCAGTATTGAAAATAAATGTACATTCTGCCTTGTTTCATTTGTTAATTTGATGGATGCCTTACAAAACCTATGCCTGGTGTACAAGGAAATATTACTTATCACGTTTACACAATATCAACCAGTGTTCATTTACACCAGCTATTTACTCTCTGTTGTCCATGTATATAGGATATTTAACATTTCTCTGGGACTTTCATTAAGCGATATTGAACTTTAAATTTATTGCAATTTTCCCTCTATGTAAAGAAAAAAAAAATTATGTTTAAAAAACAATTTCAATACTAACACACTACAGATCGTCTCCCTTACTGAAAGTCCTGCTATCTTCTGTTTACTTCAGGGATATGCCGACCCCATTCTTTTAAGATATATATATATAATTATTCTCAGTCATTTTGTCAGTGTTGATATTTTGATCCCGGGAAAATGAGAACCATAAAATGACCAACATATAGTCCTATATTTCCTTAAATAAATCTTATGGGAAATTTTAAATTATTATTTTTTGTAGATTTCATTTTTGTAACAAAAGCCAAACCAGATCATATATTACCATTTTCAGCAGGTTTACTTAATATCAAGAAGTTGATATTTATATACATGTATATATACCTTTATTAGCCAACTGGTTCATGTGACTCGAAAAAGAAATTTTGCTCTGATTTTTCTATTATGAAAAATGACAATGCTTTTTTGACAAATGTGATTTATCTCATTGACAGTGGGTGCTAGGCACATCCCTGATATGTCTTGTATATTTCATGTGTGGATGTTATACCGTTTGCCTAATACTCCCAAATCACCGAAATGTGTCGCTCCATTCTTGAATTTGGGATGATTCCATTTTTCAATTAACTCACTAAAGTGGGGGTATGAATCACCATCGGTGATAGCTTTAGATGATACAGTTGTGCAATGTCTTTTATGTACATGTATTTCTGTATTTTAGGTATACTACTCAAAGTTTGCTAAACAACACATATCCCATATCATTGTTAAACTGCTTGTGCCATATGGTAGAGAATTAGCAATCAACAAAATCTCTATTTTTTCAATTTAATGCATGCTTTAGGAAAATAAAATATTATGGTACCCTTTTCATAAGAATGATAAACTTTAAAACGTTAAACAGGTACATGTAGTTATACTGTATTTTGGCACAGCAAACTTTAAGTAGTATACGTCTATTATGATATACATTTTTAGCTCGACTATTCGAAGAATATTCGCCCTGGCGTTGCAGCTTTTTATTAAAGCTTTGCATGCAAGTTACTATCAACCTTATATCTCAGTAACCATTTATAGTATTGACTTGAAACTTTATAAATATGTTCAGGGGCATCAGACAACCATAGTAGATAACTCTTGACTGAATTTAATATTAATTATGGTCCTTTTTTAACTTAGAAATTTTGTTTAAAGTTTTGCATGCAATAGAAAATTTGGTTAAAGTTTTGCGTGCAAGCTACCATCTAGTTTGAATCTCAATAACCATTCATGGTATTGACTTGAAAGTTTATGAATATGTTTAGGGGCACCAGACAACCAAGGTAGATAACTCTTGATGGAATATATTACAAATTATGGCCCCTTTTTAACTTAGGAATTTTGGTTAAAGTTTTGCATGCAAGATACTCTCATGCTTATATTTCAGTATCCAGGCATGCGATTGATTTGAAACATCTTTAATATGTTTAGGGGTATCATACTTTCATGGTAGATAATTCTTGGTGGAATATGTTTCAAATTATGGCCCTTTTTTAACTTAGAATTTTGGTTAAATTTTGCATTGAAGCAACTATCCAGATTATATCTCAGAAATTGCTTCTGGAATTGACTAGAAAGTTAAGGAGTGTCTTCAAGGGCATCAGAAAACTGAGGAGGATAACTTTTGGACTGAATTTTATGCAAATTATGGCCCTTTTCTAACTTGGATTTTTGGTTAAAGTTTTGCATGCACAGTGTTATTGTGTTTATGTCTCAGTAACTAGGCATGGGATTGATTTTAGACTTCATAAAAATATTAAGGGGTATCAGACTATCAAGGTATATCATTTTTGACTATTATTATGTACAAGGTGTGTGAAAGTCAAGAATTGAAATAGATTTCATTTTGATGTACCAACAAGCATTTTGAATAGTCGAGCATGCTGTCCTCTTACAGCTCTTGTTAATTTGCCGAATTGTGGAATACATATATTCAACTGAACAAAATTTTAAAGCTAGTACAGATTTAAACTTACATAGTATTTAGTTTTTGGGTATCACTGAAGTCAAAAACCTATTTCTTTTTCGTTCTATGAATGAAACAAAGGCTTGTACATTATGATCTTGTTTTGTTTTCGTTTTTTCCATTTATGATAAAATCGAGTTTTATGGTAAATGGTATAACAAGAGAGCTTATAATCGGATTTGTGTGTAGTGTAGTATAGTCATGTTTTTATGTTAATTGTAAAAATTCTGTACTCTACCTACCTTCATTTTTCTTTGTATCTGTGTACTTTTATAGACAGAAAATCAATAAAGAAGTAAATGGTTAATGCATGTATTTTATTTTCATCCAAATATTACTTCCTTGATGTATTTTGATGTTGTGAGTATTCAGAGGATGTTTTTTAAATGATCTATAACTGAAATACGGAACAAAGATAGACATCTAGAGAGAAAGAATAAAAAATAACTGATGTCCTTAGGATAATTATTCTCTATTTCTCTCATCCGCAAAATTTGGACTTGTAATAATATGAATCCCCAATGGGCTATCTTCACCGGCCTGGTCTACTTTAATTTTTTTGACCATATGACATAGACCCTATTGCTACAAATAGTTCACGTGACTACAGTGTTGGACTTTACCTGAAGTTCACAAACAAACATACGTTCTGTCCCAAGTTCACAAACAAACATACGTTCTGTCCCAAGTTGCCGAGTGGTTTGAACGTCCGCTACGGGAGCAGGAGGTCATAGGATCGGCCCCCAGCCGCGACACACCAAATGGCGCTCAGCATATAAGGGTAGTTTCAGGACTGGTTGGCCTGGTGTTGGGATAATGTGATTTGATGTGATATCATGTCACATGTCCACGGCGTGTTACTGCGGTGTTACACAATACTGTCGGTGGGACGTTAAACCTAATAAAAACAAACGTCCCCCGAATAACTGAAATACTGTTTGTTGGACGTTAAACTCGAGTAGAGCAACAAACTGCTGCTATTAAAACTTATTTCCCAGCTTTTGGTATCAAGTCCAACATAGACATGAGATATGTTTTAGCTCGATGAAATGTAGAATCTGTCAAATTTCTTAATCGCACTAATAACTTATCTATTATTAATAGATTAATTAAAACCTACTGACTCGTTTTCCACAGAACTTAACGTTAAGCAATACTGACATTTTTGAATTCAACAGAAACGCATTACACTGTTCCTATTATAAGAAATATTCAAGTAAAGTACATGACTAAATTGACATAAATTATGACCTTAATGACCAGCCATATTTGTTTAGAAATTAAATATTTTGACATTTTTATTAGAGAAACAAGAATATTGAAATTTAAGTACCACTTAAGCTAAAGGATGGTTGATGGATTCCGAACCAGATGTATCGACCAAGCAGTGATAGATTCGTTTCAAGTGCCACGAATACGCACACAAATCAAGGAAATAAATGACAAATTAATATTGAAACCAAAAAGATTAAAAAGGACATGCAATATCGTGTCTATCATGCACTGTGACGATTATTCACGAGTAAAATAATGTTTTATATTGTATCGTGAAAGAAAATATCACGATAAGAAATAGATCTAGTTTCCACCTGTAAATTATCACGAAAACAGAAAGTTTTCTTGATAATAGCAGATTTTATGAAACTACTTAAGATCTCGTGAAACTAGAGTAACTGGTATGTGGTGACGATTTAAAGTATATGGTGGAATATTTTCGCCATCACTTAACCACTTAGTTTTCATGAAAATTTATCTGATAGCGTGAAAATATATGCAGTTTTCATGATACATGATGATAGTAACTTAACTGGAAATTTGGCGTGTTTTAAATCGCCACCACATACCAGTTACTCTAGAACTAAGTGGTTTCAAAAATGGTGGCGAGAATGTGCCACCATTATGGTGGAAACTTTTCGCCAACGTTTAACAACTTTCATGAAAAATTATCTGATCACGTGAAAATATACATTATATGCAGTTTTCGTGATTCATGATAATAGTAACTTAACAGGACATTTGACGTGTTAGTGTTTTAAATCTCCACCACGTACATGTTTTTTCTAGTTTCACGGTCTTAAGTAGTTTCATGAACTCTGCTAATATCAAGAAAATTTTCTGTTTTCGTAAAAAATTACAGGAATTTCCTTAAAAACTTTAGGCCTATTTGTTATCTTGATATATAGATTTATTTAGATTTTATGAAGCCTAACAGTTATGTGGTGGCGAGAAATGGCTGTAACGTGCAAAGATTTCTATTAAGATAATAATTTGTTTTCGTGAGAAATATATTAATTTAATGATACCATATAATTTTCATTAAAGACTCAAAACTTTTCGTGAATGTTTTATCAAATTTCATGAAAACAAAGTGCTTAAGTGGTGGAGAGAATATGCCACCATACACCATACATCAGTGCTGCAACGTTTTAATTTCTATCGATGGGTGAAGGTGAAACTAGACTTAGTGCATATCACCTCTTGATTGATAGGCTGAACTTCTACTCCACCGGTTTCACCTCAGCTCGCGACAGTCTAACATTGACAACAGGCAGAGTCACTTGTCGACATGGCAAGCGTAGCAAGACCAATGTTAACGACTGAGTCGTGTTGGAAAAAACTGCGAGATTATTTTCATCAGTACAAATCCACGTTGGACATGGTAAAAATGTTTAAAAATGATGAAAATAGATTCGAAAAATTCAGGTAAGTCACGTTTTTTATGCATATGACTGAAAATCATGAATAAGACTACGAGACGCGCAAGATGGACACTTCTTCCTATTTAGACATTTTAAATGGAAATTCTTGCTTCTTATACGTAGATGTATTTGTTGCAGACATTGGTATATATGTAATATTTCTCATAGCATTTGACAATACGTTTTATTTTCACAAACAAATACTCATCTGTATGATTAAAGTTTTGACATTACCATTACGCAATACAATGATAGGCGATGGTACGAACAAGTAATTTAATAGGAGGTTTTACGCATAGTCTTATTATATAGTTCAAAACTTTTTTCCAAATCCACCAGAAATCAGAAATGTCACTTTTCTAAAAACAGTCGAATCCCGGTTACTCCCAAACCCAATTTTCAAATACCTGGCATTATTTGATATACTTCCGTGGTCTCAGTCTTCTATATAAAACACCCTGTGTTATTGTATTGAAATTTATGTAATTTGAAAATATGGCCTCATCTGAAATCATGTCCTTGTATCGTGCAGACAGGTTCCTATGGTTTTTACATCAGCTATTCAAAGTCGCATACGAAAATATTTATTGGCACCATTTTGGAAACAGCGTGAACACCTATTAATTACCGGAATATTTTCATGGACTGGTGGGGACTTACAGTTTACGCTTACAGATTGTGGTGAAATGTCTTGTCATTTTATTTAGGTGATACTTAATGGGTTTATTCGCACTAGGTATGTGTCGTCTGCTTCTGATTAAAGGAAGGCTGGTCATAATTGGCATCAAACCGATACATGATTTCAATTAAGATGTGTTTATTTGTTACTAATGCACATCGTTTTGGGGTAATATTTGTAAGCATTTAATTTTGTATTGATTTGAAGCATTTGTGAGTAATACCTTCACCGTACGGTAAACATTTACTTTTACTTAAAACAATATGCTTGTATTACAGTATGTAAATCATAACTGGGTGAAATGAAAGTATCATATAGATTGATTAAATAACTTCAAAATTTTGATAGTGAATATATATTTATTAATGAACTATTTTGCTTGTGTGATCATTGAGCTGATATCTTTTGTGCTTAAGTTTATCCCAATTAGTTACGTCATGTACTCGTATGTACTCTTTATTGATGTTAAACGTTTCTTATAGGAGATGAAAGTCAAATAATAATAATAATAATAAAATATCAGTTGCCGTTTTCATTTACGTTCATATATCACAACAGCATAAAATGATTCATGTTTAACTAGCACTGCATAAAAAGTGGATGGGGTGGGTTCTTCTCTGAACGATATCGATCGTCTTGAGTTTTTGGCTTCGAAACCATGCCTTATTCGAAATAAATCGCTGATCCCCGGCATTTCAAATAACAGGGATTCGCCTGCACGTTATTTATTTCATATCAATTAAATGCTACTGCATGAATTTATAAAAAATTCTGCAAGATTAATTACAAATCAGTAGGCCCTTCATCAAAATAATGATAGCTGGTCCAATTGCATGCATAATATCAAGCTGAGAATTACCAAAGTCATGTTCAAGTATACATATACGTTTCAGATCAGGTAAAGACTTTATTATCAAGTTTCACAAGTTCCAAATCAGTAACAAAGAATACTGTCAATATTATATATGTAATGTTCATATGTCATATGTGGCAAGTGAAAATACGTACATGTATATCATGTAAAACAAAAATAAGGAAATTAAATAATACATGTATATTAGCAAAAACGAATAATATTCGAATGAATCTTCTCGAGTTTTTTTTATAAGAATAACAATGTAATGAGACAAATGTTTAGTTGAAACACGTGTTACAAAACCAAACTCCCATACAGCTACTAAAATCCTATTTCCGATGAATATTTATTAACTTTAAAACATGTTAGTGAATGTTTAAATGGTCCCCATCTGACAAAAAAAGGGAAACCTACCTTAATCTCAATAAGCTTACGGTTTAACGTTATCATTCTAACGTACTTGGTTAAAATGATTGACGAGGATGAATATATTTTATCTGAGATCAATTCTGAAACATTTTCGGGCCCGCCCATCAGTTTAAGGATTGTATCTTTTGTCTTTGTTACCTATGGTACCAAGATTTAGGTAGTTTATCGGTTGAAATGATACAGTTGTAAGATAACAACATGTACAAAAACAACATATATAATATTTAAAACATGATAATTACATTTGTACTTGAATTACAAATTTCTACGTGACAAAACTTCATTCATAATTTGCTTATATTTAGAATAACATATTTTATTTGTTGTTGACTTCATTTAAATAAATCTGATTATATGTTGGTGTCCAAAGTAAAAAATTAATTTTAATTTTTTGGTTCGGCTAGTTTGATATTTAGGACATACTGTGACAAAATGATTTTCATCTTCAATATCTTAAATGTTACAAATGAACAATATCGCAGAGCTCTTTCTGTTCTACTCTATCCGTATCTGCCTGTTTCAATTCTCAGTTTATGGGAAGCAAGTCTCAGTCTCAAGGTGCAGACGAGAAGATCCCATATCCTTTTTATATTTTCATTTTTTTTTCTTCTTTTTTTTTTTTTTTCATTCTTTGTGCTGACATTTTAGCCATAAAGAAAAGAAAAAGTAAAAATATTTAAGAAATAAAGATTGATGGAAATGAAATTAAGCTTTCACAATTTGGATATGATACATATTTGTTATTAGGTGGAACATTGAAAACTCTAAAATCAGTTTAAACTTACTTAATGGATTCTTTTTTATTGTCTGGATTAAGAGAAAATTATGATGTAACAAAAGTAGTTTGGATTGGTATGTTAAAATATCGTAGGCTACATCTTCATTTAAACAAAATGGAAATTAATATGTTTTATGATTTCATATGGGATGGAAAAAAACTGAATAAAAAAACCACAAATCTTATAAAAAAATATAATATTAAGAAGTATTTTAAAATGATTGATATTTACAATTATTAACACAGTCTCAAAATAAAATGGTCGACTAAACAGATTAAAATGTGTGGTGCCAATTGAAAGTTTTCACTACATGTACTTACAGTTTGTCCTAATTAATCGTCCAATGATTGTATTTCATTCAAAATTTGAAAAATATATTGCATAAAATGAATCGTGATATCAGGATATAGAGAAAATATGATGCCTACGTGACAAATGAGCATTATGGGCGGAGTTTGTTTCGGCGGCGAATGATAACGTCATTTTTTGTAAGCTGAAAATATAAATGTACCCAGCGACACTGAAAGCTGTAAAGCGAACGTGATAAATTCCGCTTCGCGGCGCTTGTAAGAAATTCCATAAATATAAACGATAACTACATTGTATTACCTATTTGTGAAAATTGTAGTTTAAAGCAAGATATTGGTCCGGTTGCATTCATATCTGAATGCCCTTCGTATAACCGAGTGTGTTCCCAAGAACATGGAGTGTGGTAGGTAGATCATAGTGAGTTTTGTACATGCTAAATTTACGTTGCGAGATCGTGGTGGTTAATGATCTTAGTGACAGCGTATTGAGATCGTTTACAAAGAGCGTAACAGCGTCGTGATTGTGAAAACTGCCTTACACAATGATGACAATTTAAATTAAAAAAATCTATTCTTTCTTCCTTTTTTCTTTCGTAAAAGGAAAACTGACGTGTTATTTTCTAAAGCTATAACGTCATAATTGTTTGAGTAAATGTTGGGGATTCCTGTACGGGAATAAATTGCACCAATTTTGTTAACAAACGGATGATTTGACAGCACAATTTAGGGGCTATTGTCCAACTTTTACTGCTAAAACAGTTAACGGGAGAACGTAAAATCGCATGTGGATGTAATGTATCAATTTGAAATAAAACATTTAATATCATTGTTACAGCCAACGGTTGACCAGCAAAGATGGCGATATATTGATAGACTATTCAAAAAATCTAGTCAACGATGACGTCATGAAATACCTGCTGTCTCTGGTGCGTTGTAAGATATTATAAAGTTATTTATGTATATCATTACCATAATTAAGTTTATATTTATCCCTGCTGATATTTAATGTAAGCTGTAAAAATTGCATAGGTGTCTAATGACGCACTTTGCTTCTGTTTATTGCGTCCTTGTTCGAATGACAGGGTACAGTGGTCGCCCATTAAGACACGTATCCCCGGTTTCTACCGGTGATCTGTGAAAACAAGCTGCTTTAAAAAGACTTCGATGCAGATGCTAGCGTACATTGACATAAAAGTTCTTTTGTCTAAGTAAACAAAAGCTTGCATTTACAATAATTTCCCCACGATCACTTGGTGGACAATGATCATAATTCAATTATGGATGTATTACTTAAAATAAATACAGTTTAAACTCAAGCAGTAAGAGCCCTAACAGAAGAAAGTTTAAACATGGAGCTGAATTATATATTCAAGGAACTCTCTCTCTTTCTCTGTGTGTGTGTGTGTGTGTTGTCTACTGGCCTGTGTTCATATTTTGTATCCAACATAACCTGTATCCAACATAAAATGCCTACTGTATGCGTTTACACATTTTTTGTCTATACAGTAATCATAATATTATAATCGATACCCTGACTAATGACAGTGAGCCCAACACTATTTTACAATTCCTGTTCCCTTTTTCTATCTTCCTCGATTCTTTCTTTATCTACTTCTTTTTCCATTGTTACATAACTACATGTATCTGCAGGCAAGGGAACGTAAAGTTGAAGAGACAAGAGACGCGATGTTTAGAGGTGAAAAGATCAACAGTTCCCAAAACAAGGTCCTCATAGACTTCGCTTCAAGAAACAGAGCCAACACTCCAATCCTCATCAACAACAAGGACGTAAATCGATTTGTTACTATTTTTATGCATTACACGATTTTGAAATGATGTACGTCTCTACAGAAATATTTAAATTAGATACGTCATTTTGTAGGCAACTGAATATGCTGAAAATGGTACCAAACATAAAGAACTTTCTCTGAAGAAAACCTGAAAAAAAAGTTAAACCCTATGCACAGTTTCTTTTGCGTTGAGTATAGCTAAATAAAATACCGCACAGTTTCCAGTCACTGTTGAGCATTGCGTTCACTTTGGTTGAGAAAATATTGTCTCTGGGGAAATATTGTTTCTGTTGGCATGAAAATTGTGCCTATAGACTGCCTGAACAGTGTGCCTTTAAGCTGTCCGCCTAGGGCTCTAAGCACTCTACCCATAACATTCTGGAACTGTCTCAGATATTGGTGGTGTGTAGCTCGAAGGGCTGTGATATACAGCTCAAGATCGAGAGCATTTCATGATAGGACTATGATATAGTTCAGCTCAGGAGCCTAAGGCAGGACTTTGTATGAGAAAATAAACAAGTCATACATTTGGTTACATACAAGGGTG
The DNA here is from genome assembly GCA_021229015.1 of Solen grandis. Classification (NCBI taxonomy): domain Eukaryota; kingdom Metazoa; phylum Mollusca; class Bivalvia; order Adapedonta; family Solenidae; genus Solen; species Solen grandis. The sequence goes on along the minus strand of JAIFHC010000642.1, from coordinate 17,378 downwards.
CGCATTATTGGGCGTTCCATAGGGGTTGCTCAGTGTAGTGCTAAGCTGAAAAGACAAGCCATCTTGCTGGCATGGGACTTGTATATAATTTAGTTTTAGATCTGAATGTTGGTCCCACAGCTGAAATACTGTTTAGTTTTACCAATATACATCAAGCTTGTTTCAACTGTATATATTGTATAAACTCTTGTGTGTGCTCTCTTTTCTATAGTAATGTAGAACATGCTATAGTTTCAAACATTATAACAGCAAAATGGGTTGACGTAGGGTATACTAGTAAAATGAAGTGAAAGGGATTATAGCAACAAAATTAATAGACGAGGGCCAAGCAGCAAACATTAGATTTCAGTGGGTATAACATAAATGAAGTTACAGGGGTATAACAGCACAATGCAAGGGTAGGGATAAAAGAACACAAACAAAATGAAGTGATATAAGGTCTTAACAGTAAACTGAAATGACGAGGGTATAAAAACAAAATTAAGTGGTAGGGGTATAACAGCAAAAAAAAAAAAAAAAGAAAAAAAAAGAATGAAAGAAAGAAAATAAAAGAAAACATGAAGTGGCAGAGGGTTAAACAGCAAAATGAAAGGACAGAACAGGGTATAACAGTAAAATGGGTTTGGTGTGTCATTTTGAAGGTTATGCCGGCAGTAAATCAAGGGCTACAGCACATGCGAGACTTTGTCGGGTCAATTCAGTCTGGACAGTGGAAGGGTCACTCTGGCCGAACAATCACGGACGTGGTCAATATTGGCATCGGGGGTTCCAATATAGTTAGTAAAGTAGATGTTTTTCCTTTATGTTTTTAAATTGTCCAACGAATTCTAAAACCATATATCCTCCTTATCAAGTTTGATATGTGGCAGTGGCCAAACGAACTGCAAGTTCTAATCAGCCACTTCCAAGCTGGTGTTTTATTCAACGTTTGATACCATTAAAGTAGAAAAATGTTTTTTTTAAACAACCAACACTGACAATGGTTGACCGCTGTCTGCAGGGTCAGAGGATGGTGACGGAGGCCCTTCAACCGTACAAGTGCGGTCCAAATATCCACTTTATGTCCAATATTGACGGCACACACACTGTCCAAACCCTGGAGAGTCTCGACCCAGAGACCACTCTCTTCATTGTCGCCTCATCGGTAAGCACAAAAATCATCATTCGGTAGGACAGTCAATTTATGGATTATTTAACACAGATGGATAATGTTATGCGGTCACTTATTATGGAATGTGCATGAAATCTTATCGTGTTTTTCAAAGCTAATTATGTATTGACTATTCTGTGAACATTTACGTGCAATCCATGTTTTTGGATACTAAGAATACGAGACCATATTGCATTCCGAAAGTAAAATAGGCTTACAGTTGTAAAGTTGTGATGATTTCTACCATCTGCAACTTGAGTTATGATAGTTTTTACCTTCAATCGCTATGCCCAGCTTGGCTTGGAAAAACAAAGAAGACCTTAAAGTACAAAATTACATTCTTAATATGAAAATGTAAATGATTTATCAAAACTTGGCTAAACATTTACCTTGGCGTTTATAATATAATTGCCAGTAACATCCCGTTAAAATTTGGATATGGCTTGCGGTAGGTCGGTGGTTCTACCCGGATGCCTCGTGCATTCTGGGTCTTCCTCCACCAGTAATTAGCTGGACGTCGCTATATGACTGAAATACTGTCGAAGCGACGGTAAACTCAAATAGTCAAGTCAAGTCAAAATTTGGATAGCGACCGAATTACGACAGAAAAGAGGAACTCGCTCGCAAAGTACATGTTCTTAGAGTTCTAAATCCATATTCTGAATTAGAAAAGTTCATTGTCAGCCATATGTTTCACAATATGATCTATAACAACATTCTTCATAAGTTTTCAGGGCACACATGTTAAGCTTACTGGTCGATACTCTCCTTACTGGTTTCTATCCCCTTTCTTGAACAACGCTTTTACATTTGCTGTTTTTCAGTCCATTGGAGTTTCCTCATTACAAGCGATTGTTCGAACAAGGAGTTAATCATTGGAATATCACAAATTTAATTTCTTTTAGTACTCTTGGGTATAAAAAAATCAGGTCCACAAGATATATAGAGATTTTTCAAGTAGTTTCATAATGATATTTTAACCAGATTTTTCAACGAAAAATTCTGGTTATTAGATTGGCGAATTTCGTTGTACGGGCGGCTGGGCGGGCGGACGGTGTCAATCTTTCGTTTCCAAATGATAACTTCAGTCAACATGACATATCAATACCAAACTTTTTGTACAGGTAGCTTATATGAAGAGCTTGCTTGGTATTGTATTTCAAGTCAGCCGGGTCAAGGTCAAGGTCACTGTGACAAAAATAGAAAATAAGTTTCCGGATGATAATTTGAGTCAGAAATGACATATCTATACCAAACTTTATGTACAGCTATCTTTTATTAAGGGCTTGCTTGGTATTGCATGTGAAGTCAGCTGGGTCAAGGTAAATTCACTGTGTCTAAAAGTAGAAAATGCAAGGAAATTTTCGTTTCCAGATGATAACTTGAGTCAGAGATGCCATAGCAATTCCAAACTTTTAATACAGATGGCTTATATTAAGAGTTTGCTTGGTATTGCATTTGAAGTCATCTAGGTCAAGGTCAAGGTCAATTTGACAAGTACATACATTTTTGCAAAAAAGGAGTTTAACAAAATGTAGCATGTGTATTTTATATATTCTTTAACAATGGTAGTGTTTCTCCTTTAACCTATTTCCTCGATCACGATATCAATTTTTAATTCAAATTTGTGATTTTTTTTTTTCAAAATTTAAAATTTTAATTTTGAAAGCTTTTGAAAACATTATGGAAAATAGAGCATTTGCTCCTTCAGAGCAAATGCTCAATTTTTTAGGAGCAAATGCTCCATTTTTCATGATGTTTTCAAATATCATGTTTCTCAGATGTGTGAAAATGTGTTGGTATCAGGTAATGGGTTAAGCTCTATCTCTGCTATATCAGTAGTTCTATGCCTGCATCTTGCCATTGTGCATGTGTATGTTTCTGTATTCCTTTTGGCATGAAAAGCATCATATCAGCATGCTTTTTGCTTACCATCCAATATTCCTGCTTTGTCTTCATCATCAATTGCATGTTTATATAAGCGAACATTAATCATGAAAAATCTGGTTTTTGCGTCAGTCATGACCCTTGTTTTTCATTAAATTAAACTTCCGTTACTGTTTTACCATTACTGCTATTGTCAAATTTGGAATAGTGTTAAGTTTACAATAGAAACACTTTCTTGAAAAACCTATTCAATTCTTCAGCTATATCGAAGTCATTTTCTGCAACTGAACCGTCTTCTTTCTTTAAGACTGCTATTCTAGATTTAACTCTCTAGCGAAAATTTACACATTTATAAAATGCTTTGTGATTTTCTTCGTTTTCGATTCTTGTTTCAAAGTCATATCTAGCTTTACGACATTCACTGGTTGATAAGTTACAAGCATAGCGCATAGCAAAAGTAGTACTGAAAATGAATGTGCCCATTTGTTTGTCGATTCTATGTTTCGTTTTCACAGCTTTTAGAGTTGATCTCGTCACCCATATTGGTTTGTTACTCTTATTTTACGATTTAAATCTCTTAACAGGAATATGCTTTTTCAGACTCGGTTATCTTTGAAAAATATCCAGTTTTCATTCACATTATTACCTTCAAATTCACAATTTACAGTTACACTATATTGTGTTTAGGTCGACTAGATTTTGACATACTGACGGTATCTTTCAGTGTTTGCTTGGAATTTTAATTTGGCTTTTTGATGGACATCTTGGTCACAAGTTTCAGTTTCAAAATCTTCTATGGTGGGAGGTCCAACGATAAAGAATCTTTAAGTATACTACCATGTATTGCTGCATCTGACGGACTGTGTACAATTGATGGGCGTCCACCAGAGGTTCAATGGCAGCTTCTTGCTGCATTCGAGTCTCATCTAGGGCGATATCATCAATAGCAGGATCCATGATGTTCCAATAATGTCAGTAAGACAACTGGTATTATTAGCATTGGTTGCATTCCGTTTTATACTTTTTAACAGGCATGTTGCCTAAGTTGCTTAAACTCGCATGTAAAAAGTCGTCAGTTGCCCTCGCTCTAACCGTATTAATTTTGCAACACAATGGTATAAAGTCGTGGCAATCGCTGACGATGGCAATGCTTGCTATTGGTATCTTACAACACTGTGACAAAATATTTATTGCACTTCGTACCTTTTGCGTCGTGCGACTCGGGTTGCAGATTGTATTTTTCCTAGCCATAACCATTTGGTAGCTTATTGCCATTGTGGCATATAGACGTTGGAAGCTTCAGAGTGCTTAGTATTCACAGAACATAGCGCTACAGCACCAGTACTCGAAGCGCTTATGCTTCATAACACAGCGCTGTAGCGCCAGACTTCAGAGCGCATAGTCGTCACAGAGCGTGGGGCTTCAAGAAGCCAGTCTTCAGAGCGCCTGGCCCTCAGACAGTCAAGGGATGCAGAGAGCCTTGTCTGAAAGTGGCATCTTTGGTGTTCACTTCTCTAACGTAGAGCGGCCTCCATTTGTACATAATGACCGCGACATTGCGACTTTATAGTGAGCCTTTTATACCCAAATAATTGATTATTGTTGAAGTGTACATATTATAAACTTACGCCAGTGAGGCTAACGAGAATCACCGTTTTGCTCCTTTGGATATATCTTAATTTTATCTAATTTTTAGGACAGATATTCCCTAAGAAAATTTACATATAGCTCGTTTGTTCTGCTTTTAGAAGACGTTTTTTTACGTCAAAACTGCCATTTTGTGAAATTTATGGTAGGTACAAACAAATAGTCGTTTCTTTATTGTTTCGATTTATGTGGAAATAAATTTCAAGGCAGCTCAAAAGGCTGTATTTGTTAATTTCGTACGTTAGGTTTTACTCAGTTCCCTGTAATTAGGATTTTACAAGGAAAATTAGCAATGGAAAAAATAAACACCTTTTTTTTATTTGTAGAAAAAATGCCGATACTTAAAAGTAAAAAGAACATTGTTCAGCATATCCAAAGACCTATTCAACTATTCAACAGAGATATGAATCGTTACGAAAAAAAAAGCTGAACGGGATTTGAGAGAGATCTCGTTGAGACGCATCTTGCAGACGCTTGACAGACAGACGCTTTACAGTATCCTTCATAAAAGAGAATGAGATATATGCATTTTTGGTTAAATCGGCAATATATTAAAGAGAAAACCCAGTAAAATTATAATTGATATGAGCAAGTTTTCACATATCACGTTATCCCGCGGTCACATTATCGTACACGTAACTTTATACTTTTATCAGAGTTGCTGATCTCGGACGCTCGGTGACGAAAAAGAAAAGTTTTTTTAATATTTGTAGCACAAGTTGTCGTTTCAATCATTTGCTTCTTATCATGTAAACAAGGATGAATTTTTCTTTCCATGGATGTAAATTTCGTCATAAGTTTATCAAAAAGGGGGATTTCGTCGTAAAAATAACATGGGGAAAACGTCCTCCAAAACGTTCTTAAAGGCCCATTATTCTTCCAAAAGCAGTGTAAATTCTTTGGATAGAAAAGCAAAATATGAGCTACAGATTTGTTACGATATGCAATATGTACATACTCGTTGACCACAACATTACTACAATGCATAAATAAGAAAGAATCTTTTATTAAGATCATTCATTTGTTAACAAGAATGAGTAATTTGCATATTCCTCATATCTTCGTCAATTTTCCATAGACATTCCGTATGACTCCGTTAACGAATTACGTGTGCATAAATTGATGACGTAGTTGAAAAATAAATTGTGCTTCAACGACGTTTTTTACAAATTCAAATTATTTCCGATTACCGACTGTCTTCGGGAAGACTCATCAATGCAAGATGTAAGCAATGAGAGTATTTTGACATCCATCCAAAATGCTAAATTGCGTAATTTGATCAACATTTTCAATGCGTTTAACTGTTATTTCACAGCAGATATTTGTACATTATGTACCATTTGTGCTAGTCTACAATATGGCAATGTTATTTTATATTTTCTTTTTCATAAAAAATTGAATCGGTATGAAATATAATGGGCCTTTAAAACAACGGTATACTTAGGAAATTTAAATTTTGGAAATTGAGTAAATTCAATCTACGAAATTTACATCTTTGGAAAGGCAAATTCATACTATTATAGTTAACCATAAATTTAAACCTAAACCTATATCGAAACAAGAAAGAAATGGTAAAACGTGTGTTTTCACACTTTATCTCACAAAACGTCGGTTTTGCCGTCAAAAACGACGTCATTCCACGTTGGCTTTAAAAACATGCTTTACGTGAAGAAGAATGTATATAGCAATATAACACGTGACATGTGTCCTTTTCAGTCATTTACAACCCAAGAGACCGTGGTAAACGCGAATTATGCGAAGAAATGGCTATTAGAATCTGCTGATGCTAATGTGAGTTTATTATGAGTTTGTTGTTGTTGTTGTTGTTGTTGTTGTTGTTTTTCAATCCCTTATTTAGCAATATATTAAACAATGCTGCGTGTATAAGTACACTTTGTCACAAATTACAGATAATTTCCTATTTCAATACAACCTTCCTGATTCGAAACTGCAATTATATGTTGATTCTAACAAACTAAAAGCTTTGATTAAAGAAGTCCCCTAGCTGTTCATGCACTTCAAAAGACGTTCGTTTCATATACTACTGTCGGGCAAAATTAATTGTTTTACAGTTTGTCCGACTTAATTGTCCAATTGTAAATATATTTCATAAAATGAACTGTGAGGTATCGGTATGGAGTGTATATGGTGTGTGCTGATGCCTATGTGACCCAAAGGTACCCGGTACGTTGCTACCCATTAAAAAAATCAATAACCTTATATAAAATAATAATAATTATTATTATTATATATAAGGTGATTGTTTTTGTTGGGGGGGGGGGGGGATTGTTTTTCCTTTTTTTAATGGGCAGCAACGTACCGGGTACCTTCGGTTTGACCAACGCGAATTATGGGCAGAGCTAGTTACGGTGGCGACAGTTTTACGTCATATTTCGCTAGCTCAAAATATAAATGTACCCAGCGACACGACTCTGAACCATTCGTGAAGCTGTCAATAAAACGGGAGGCGGGTGCATAATACGAGGTCATAGGCAATGATGTATGGAGTACGTGACAAACTGTAAATATGTTATCGTTTATATGTTAAATTTTTGGATTTATCGCAGCGCTCCGTTTCGCGTCGCTTACGATAAGTTCCACAAAGTTTAAAATATAAACGATAGCTAATATGTGCATTTATATTTAAGTTAAAAATATGGGTTTGCTTCACCGAAACTTGTTCATCTTACGAACGCGCATCTGTCATGAAAAGTTAGCTGTAATGCAAATTTAAGAGTTAATTTATTCTACCTTTTGTGCAAATTTATAATTACGTATGGATGATTCTTTACACCCAAAACCTCTCATAAACGTAATATTAAATCATCTCTTTCAAGGGAAATGCCGTGGCAAAACACTTCGTTGCTGTAACAAAAAATGTCGTAAGTAGAACTAGTATACGATTACTTAGTAATGGTACAGGTATTTAAATCTTGATTGTATATTACAGGTATGCTAGTTGATAAAACAACAAGAGAAACATGTTTGACTGTTTTTCACTAAGATTATTTCATCATAAATATATTCGGAATGCTTTTGTTTTCTTAAATAAACTTTTTGACCTAAAACTTTAATTAAGCAGTTTGGACATTAAGTTTTTATGCGTTATACTTGTCATAAATTATCGTAAAAGTTGCAGTGTTTATCGATAAAAATCAGCTGCAACTGATAAGTTTGCTTAATTTTAGAAACTCGCGAAAGAATTCGGTATCCCTGAGGATAACATATTTGAAAAATGGAGCGTAAGTACCAATGCTTTATTATGTACTGTTGGGAAATAATGGAGATTTAATTAATATTAAGCATTTTATGTTTATTTTATCATAATTTAGATTGCTATGTTGATTTGATGATTTTGTGAAAACATTGCAGACATTCTTAAAATATAATTGATGTATTTCTCTCGCTTGGATTCCCTTTATGGAAAAACGACGACGATGATGGTGCTGATGACTGTTGTGATGGTGGTTGCGAAGTTGTTAGTGGTGCTAAGATATAACGTGATGATGTTAATGTATCTGTATTTAGGGAAACCAACTTGTATTAAATGCTTTCCAATCTAATACGACCTTCATAAGTTTTTGTCTATTATAACGTAGCATACATGGAGCCCCTTTTTTAACTTCTGTAATTAAAGTTATTATAAGTCTTACAGGAAACATTGCTGCTGTTAATGTTGTTGTGTTTCACGCCACAGTGGGCAAATGTTCATATCTGGACAGCGAATGGGCTGGCAATAGCATTGCACATAGGTGAGGCTTTCTCTCCTATAAACTGTCCTCCGTCATGTTTGTATAAGAAGAGATAGCATACAACCAGATTGTATAATATCATACAAAGCCCTACTGTATTGGAGGGGATATCCGCCAGATCATTCTTTCCCTAATTGAGGTTTCACAGTGCTTATTGCATTTTTACCGTGCTTACTATATTTACAAAATGCTTATTACTTATTCAAAATCTTTATTACGACTTTGAAATTGTTACAAATTAAACTTTTAACAATCGATTTTATTTAAGTTTAGAGTTAACGTTCGTATATTACAAATTCTTAAATGTAGATTCTATATTGTTGTTTTCACTTACTTGTTTTTTTTATCAAACAGATAAGTAAAAGTACTGTGAAATCACTAATTTTCGTAGAATTATTTTCGTTGATTTAGCGGAGGAGATTATTCACGAATATTAAACCCCAGGAAAACTATTCTGAATATAGACCTCATGTTCTCTAGAACCTAAAGTCACGAATAAAAGTTCCCACAAAATTCCCTTAACTTTTGACGTAGAGAAGTTCACCAAATTTGATGACTTTTTCTTTAGAGAATGAGAAGAAACTGTTTTAAAAGCATGGGTCACATTACTTATTTTTCACTCTTATTTTATTAAGGTCAAACGTCATAGGTAGCAGTAGGCCGGGGAACCATCCTGCTGACTACCGTACACATCATATTTTTATAGCTCCCAAATTTTATGAAAAGAAAGTTCCAGGTATTAATAATATATTGACACGCAAAAGAAAGTGTGCACATGGTAACAGTGAAATTTTTATGGTTATTTAAGCAAAATATTGGCATATTAAGTTTTGTATCAAAATTAGCAAAAATGTATAAATTACACAATGGTTTACTTTTGATTGAAATTTGATTAATATCAGAATTTTATTTTACTTTTTTTTTATTTTTGCTCTTCGGCCAACCAGATCCCATTATTGTTGATTACATGTTTTTTTATTTGCTCCTTGACCAATCAAATCCCATAAATGTTCATTGGGATTCATGTCCGGCCAAGGTAAGACGTTAACGTTATGTGTAGCGAGATAACTCCTGGTAAGTACAGCGGTATGTGGCCTTGCATTATCATGCATTAGACAACCAGGGTTCTGTTGTAGGAAAGGAACACTAACTAGGCGTTTAACTTGGTTCATATAACCTTGGGAATTTAAATTATCATGAATAACAACAATGTTTGTTTTCCTTCCACCCATGATACCTCACCAGACCATTACACTACCACCTCCATAACGATCTCGCTCTAATAAAGTTGTGTCCAAAACGTTCCCCTCTACGTCTAAATAATCAAACTCTTAGCAGTGCTATGTTTAAATCGGGACTCATCACTAAAGAGCATCCTAGACCACATGGCACGGTTCCAACGGAAGTGACGGCGGCCCAGACCAGTCTAAGAGCTCGATTTCTGTTATTCAGGGCCTGACCTACATAAGGTCTCCTAGCCCTTATCGGGTAACCATTCGCCCGTAGTCGTTTCAGAACGGTATCTATAGATACACAAAACTGCCTCGCAGTGCTTGTAGCAGTTTTGAAGTAGTAAGTGCGTCAACGTCAAAATTATGTCATGACGTGTCTCTACCGGGTCCTGGGCTATCCCTAACGTTTTCCATTCTGGTTGTAACGTTTAATAATGGTATTTTTATGGAAGTTAAACTGCCTAGCGACGATAACATCGCCTGAGCTGCACAAGAGCTTGAATTCGTACATTTTCTTAAAGCCGTGGCATCTTGTTTTCAAGTGAAATTCAAAAGTTAACTGTGATTTTATTATTGCCTTATCGTTAAAGATATCGGCCAGAACCAACCTGTTGCTGTATATACTTTGCACAGGTAGCACGAGCCAAAAATTGGTAATAGCCTGCCGTCAGTGTGGAGGTCGTATATGCGCTTAAATATCGGGCAAACGGGTGCAATGTGTTTTGTTCACCCATGGTGTAAAATCCGCATTTCTAAACTTTGTAATAAAAAAGTTATGTCCAATATAAAAGTGCACACTTTCTTTTATGTGTCAGTATATTCTGTCCAGTAAGCCAGTGATTTTATACATGCGAGTAGAAAGCATGGGTAAGAGTATTTAAGGGGGAATATATAGAAAACATGGAAACGTAAAACAAAAAGAAAAAAGGAGAAAAAAAAATAATAATGCTGAAGTCGTACGATAATTAGATTATACCGTTCCATATTACACCATCAAAATAAGCTCATATCTAATTTCGACTTCATATTATGTAGTGTTTTAATAAGGTATTTCTGTGGTATAAACAGCGTGTTTATATATGTGATTTAAATATTCTATCATTTTATCTTGTTCCTTTGAGATATTAAGGTGATAAAATGCGGCATATCGAGTTTTTCAGAAGGGGGTGTTCTGCTAAAGTGTAACCAGTGTCAGTTAATAAAATCGTTGGTAATTTTGCTAATTTTAGAATGTTTTTCATGACTGATTATAAACAACGAAAAAAGTAAATATCAAAAGAGTTCCAGTTGTACGGTCATCATTAGACCTATCTAAGGACTTGTCTCTAGTTGGTGGAGTATCGAGGTGATCAAAATCTAAATATCATCGCACACGACATGCCTGATCACCAGATTAACAACACTTTACATCGATAACATTTTTTTTTTTTTGTAATATATCGATATTTTCGTTGGAGTGACCATGATCTAATTTGCATATGTTAATGTTGCTGATGAAGGAATGGACAATTTTGAAGACCTGCTGAGCGGGGGACACTTCATGGACAACCATTTTCGTAACACACCTCTGGAACAGAATGTAGGTTCCCTGTAGACCAAAATGTGGTTGTTACATTTTTCAAACTTCTTAGAATGGATAATGAAAATGATGATGATGATGATGATGATGATGTCTTTATTTTTTTAGGATAACATATTGCGCATTGTCATTCTTTCATTTGGTCTTCTCCAAATTTATACATAACACAATTTGTAGATAATAAAAGTGAACAAAATGACTATATAATATATGATGATGAAAATGATTCAAAACATTTGAGTGCATGTTATTAAAATGGTATTTATTATTTCATTTTTTTTTTTTGCGGAATCATTTTAAACAATTTATGTTAAGAATAAGTCATATATATTGAATTCAAAAATAATATCTAAATGGAAAAATGTCGAAAATGAAAGTGAGAAAGGTATCAAAATAAACAACAACAAAAGAATAACAGCAGTTGCCTATTAAAACCATACATAATTTCTTTCGAATGTGGCTGTTCCATATCAATAAGTAACCAGCCTAGTCAATTTCTGATTGACCAACACGGCCTTATTCAATCAACTGAGAATCGCAATCCGTGAAAAACTTTCTAATGGGATTCATCTCCAGCGAGACAATGCAAGAGTCCACATTTGCAAGGTTGCAAAGGATGCTGTAACGTTAGAGCGAAACGGTTATGAAATAATACCGCATCCCGCCTATTCGCCGGATTTAACTCCTAGTGATTTAGTTTTGAATAGGGTTGCTTGCAACGCTTTTCTATGGCAGCGGACAACAATTCGTGTCTTATTTAGACATCCATATTTATAGATTTCTTTTTTCTTTTACTACTACTGAATTAAAATGTGGTGTATATCGATGTTGGAGAAACGTGTTAAAAACGTAATGAAAAGAAAAGAAAGTACGCAAGTACCTCATTCGGAGATATTTTTCACTATAACCGGCTGGAATTTCCAGTCACAGGTAACAATATATAGATAAAATTTCTCCTGTAAAATGGTCAAGCTGTTCGCCATCCAATGGTGTTGAAAAAGGGTGTGGGTTCGAGTGCCAGCCGATGAACACTTTTTACAATCTATTTTTTAATATTTACATACATTTTTGTTATATTGAATATCAAAATGAATTTAATATTGAAAATTTGTTGATTTAGATTTGTGTTCACATAAAATCTTATAAACTGTTAGCAAGAGAATTGGGGAGAGTAAAAGTGGCGATAAGCTTATTGTTAGCAGTCCATTGATACAAATGATGCGTTTATATTTTCTTTCAACGACCGTGTTCAACAAGGTTAATGTATGGAATTATATTTTGACCAATGAGATTGCATTATTTTCAAAATTTTCGATCGGTTTAACTCGTTAAACCACTTAAAACACTCAAAACATAATTCCATACATTAAGTAGGTTAATGTTTGTTATCGAGGGTTTAACAAATTAAATCGCATAAGCTCGGCGCAGCCGAGCGAGCGGTTTAACTTGTTAAACCCTCGATAACAAACATTAATGTAAGGAATTATATTTTGACCAATCAGATTGCAGTATTTTTTAAAATTTTCGATCGGTTTAACTTGTTAAACCACTTGGTTTAATGGGTAACCTAGTATATACGACCAATCTTTGAGAGATGGATAGTAACATCAAAACTTAACCTACTTAATGTATGGAATTATGTTTTGACATTATCTTATTGCGCATGCATGTAGAGATGGACTTAGATAGTAACGTCAAAACATAATTCCATACATTAAGTAGGTTAAGTTTGATGTTACTATCCATCTCTACACGCATGCGCACAAGGATTGGTCGTATATACTAGGTTACCCATTAAACCAAGTGGTTTAACAAGTTAAACCGATCGAAAATTTTAAAAAATACTGCAATCTCATTGGTCAAAATATGATTCCTTACATTAATGTTTGTTATCGAGGGTTTAACAAGTTAAATCGCACAAGCTCGGCGCAGCCGAGCGAGCGGTTTAACTTGTTAAACCCTCGATAACAAACATTAACCTACTTAATGTATGGAAGTATGTTTTGATGTTACTATCCATCTCTACGCGCATGCGCACAAGGATTGGTCGTATATACTAGGTTACCCATTAAACCAAGTGGTTTAACAAGTTAAACCGATCGAAAATTTTGAAAAAAATACTGCAATCTCATTGGTCAAAATATAATTTCATACATAAATGTTTGTTATCGAGGGTTTAATGTGTTAAACCGCTCGCTCGGCTGTGCCTATACTTATAACTTATACTTCATGTGGTTTCTTCAACAAAAAACCGATATTCCATTCAACCTTATCGCCTGTCAAATAGAACGTCGCTTCGGTTGACAAATATAGCAAGAGGAATCAAGTGCGAAGTTTTATAACTCGCGGAACTATGAAACTGCAGGTGTAATCATGTTTTGAGATGAAATAATGAATGAGTTTAAATAAACAACTATGTAGTTTCAAACAAAATAGGTGGCACTTAAACTCGGGGTGTTTTAGCAAGAATGATTCTGTGTCTTGAATTTATAAAACACAGAAAAAGCAGTGTGACGTAGTTACTGTTAAACGAAGCGTGAAATTTGTCCTTGTCATCATGGTCTACGAACGTGTGGCTTTTAAAAACATCAAGCCATTTTAATTGCGATACTTCTTCATGTAGGAATTATATAAAATCCTCGAATGTCATTTCAAAACCTTTCCAAAACGCACCGTTATAGGGATAATGATTTTTTAAAGTCCGTCTCGGCCGACATTTCCATCACGAAAGTTAACTGAGAACTGAGCAAAAACCAATAACCAAGTGAAGCCAAGGGGCGGAGCTACCTTCTGATTGGCATACACAATGTATTTTGTTTTTTACAGTAACAGGAAAAGCGACCGCAGTTTTGTCGATGTAAAATTATAGGAAAAGTCAAAGTCAATTGGCATCGCTTCGTTTATTGAATTTCCTTTGATAAACATAAGAAATGCGACATAAATAAAACCCCTGTTCTCATGGCGCTATAAGCGCTTTGATTATTCCCAAACATAAAAAACGGATATCCGTGGACGTCACTTCCGGTCCGACGAAGAATTGTGGTGGCAGTAGAGGAGCGGTTCAATTCAAAGGATTTTGATATATTTAATGCAACACCGTTTGACTAAATGTATCATGCTAGGGGGTAATTACAGGGGAAAAAGAGATCGATCTCGGCTAGAAATTAGGCTGGTTACTTAATGACTTGCCCTCGTATGTTCTTGTTTATAAGTTCTGTCAATACAGATTGAATTAACAAAATCTTCGTATAACTGCATTTTTTTTAAAAAACAATGTTCATTATTCTTAGTTTTTATTTTTGCTAAAAGTTTATTTTAAGACATTTTTTCCAATCAAAACGTGTATCTTTTATATGTGGTTGTCGCATAAACTTCTGTGAAAATCTATCAAATGATTATAAAAAAGAAAATATTTTGTCATCTTCAAGGCGTGTTGGGTACATCTTAACATCATTATCATTCATATTTTTTTATAATATAGATATATAACAACTCTTACCTCTTCAAATATATTTAATATTCTAAGCAGAAATAGTCATGCTTTTGTAATTCAGAATATTGTTTCTCTGTAAATTTTGTGATCATTTTTTTTTAATATTTCATATAAAGAGAACAAAATGCTCGCACTGTAATAATCAATAAAAAGTGTCGAACGAGATATTTTTCAAATTTTTAATTTCTGTTTAAGCTAAATGAAGTATCATTTACCATTTTGGAAACATGCCATTTTTACAGGACAATTGCATCATCCGAAATGCGATTTTAAGTCAACAACTTGACCCGCTCTTTGCTTCCTAATGCATTTTGTGTTTTATATATAACCCAGGTTCCTGTGCTTCTCGCACTACTCGGTGTATGGTACAACAACTTCTACAATGCTGATATAACCGCTATACTGCCTTATGATCAGGTAATGCACATTTACAGACTATCTAAGGTACCTTTCCAGTTTTAGCAGTGAAAATTTAAGCTCTGTCTTCCCATTCATAACTAGGTCAGTTTCTTTCAAACAAAACTACACACATAACCGCTTGTTCTTTTGTGTGAATTTGGTTTAACACTGGGCTTTGTCAGTATAGTAAGCAATCCCCACCGGTGACCCCCTGAAGAATTTGTGCCAGATAGAAACAAGAAAATAATGGAAATGGGTTATGATCCCCAAACCGCACTGACCTTTCCCTTTCAAGCGTGCATACGGTTGATGCGCGCGAGACACCTTTGTGTTATGATAAATTCATGAAAATCCAAACATAGATATGGAGGTGATAGAGCGAACATGAAAATGTAGCCTCTGAATACCAAAGACCAAAGACTACTTTTAACAACTCCTTTGACCTTGACCTTTCAAGTATATATGTGGTTGGTGCACGTGACACATCTTTGTTTCATAACACACACTTTTGTAAAGATTTATGAAAATCCAAACATAGATACGAAAGTTATAGAGCGGACACATAGATGTAGCCTATGAATACCAAAGACAATTTCTAACAGTCCCGGTGACTTTGACCTTTCAAGGGCACATATGATTGCTGCACCAATACATCTTCATAATGACAAACACTTTTTTAATGAAAATCTATCCGTAGAAAGGGAAGTTACAGAGTGGACACGTAGATGTAGCCTATAGATACCAAAAAGAATTTCTAACAACTCCGGTGACTTTTCCCTTTTAAGCGTGCATACAGTTTATGCGCGCCACAGACCTTTGTGTAATGACAAATATTTCTGTAATGTTTTATGAAACACCATTCATAGATATTGAAGTCATAAATCGGACACGCAGATAAAGCCTAAAGATATCAAAAATAATTTCTAACAACTCCTGTGACCTTCACCTTTAAAGGATGCATATGGTTGATGAGCACAACACAGCTTTGTGTTATGACAAATACTTTTGTAAAGATTTATGAAAAGCCATCCAAAGCTATGGAAGTTATAGAGTGGACACGAAGATGTAGCCTATGGCCACCATATACCATTTCTGACAAATCCTGTGCCATTGACCTTTCAAAGTTACAAATGGTTGATGCGGGCGACACACCCTTGGGTTATGGGGAATACTTATGTAAAGTTTTATTGAAATCCACCCATTATGGAGCGGACACGAAAGCGGGATGGATTGAAATGACGGAAGGACGTGCGCAAACCTATAGTCACCATCCGGTTTCAGCGGTAGGGACTAATAAATCTTTAAGCACTAGTAAGGTACATAAGCTACACCGAGATTACAGTAGTCAATGGTAATTATTTTCTGTGTATCATATCCTGCATCACATGTATGTATACACACTATAAACTTGTTAAAATTCCTTGTTTAAAAAAATAACCACTAAAATTCGCTCAATTTATAGTTGTTGTTGTTGTTGTTGCTGCTGTTGTTGTTGTTGTTGTTGTTGTTGTTGTTGTTTTTTTTTACCGTCGCTGCAACAGAACTTCAGTCTTTTTAGATGCCCAGCTAATATCCTAAAGGTCGAGGGAGACCCCGAGTGCTAAAAGGTCGGGCAGAACCATCCTAATGCAATACGAGTAGTTTGTGTGTTTGTTGGATTTAACGTCCCACCGAAAGTATTTCAGTCATTTGGAGACGATATCTACTTGAGACAGATATAGTGTTGCCACACTGCAGTATCACCCCGTAGACATGTGGCATGATACCACACCCAGTCACATTATCCTGACACCGGGCCAACCAGTCATGCAACTACCCTTATATGCTGAGCGCCAAGCAAAGGAGCTATAACAGTACCATTTTTTACGACTTTGGTATGTCGCGGCCGGGGATCGAACCCACGATCTCCCGCTCCAGAGGCGGACGCTCTAACCACTCGGTCACCGGGGACCGGGTCCTACGAGTAATATTGAGTCCGCGCTATGCGGCCTACATTTCACGATATATTTCAAACTGAGATAATATTCGACGGTCTATAACTCAGCTATTTGTATACCTATGGAATTTAACTAATGTTCACTTGATATTGCATGTAGTGTGTGTGTGTGTGTGTGTGTGTGTGTGTGTGTGTGTGTGTCATACATGCTCATACATACAGTTATGTTTGATTTCCTCAGAATTTGATTTTCCAAGAAAATCTCAATTTGAAATGTTTTGTGAAACCTAAAGACATAAAACC
>JAIFHC010000641.1:0-50000 GCA_021229015.1 Solen grandis | reverse complement strand
TAGGCCAAGGAATCTAAGTAATAGATCTGCATTATTATGTATATTTGATGTAATTTTGAGAATAATTATGTAAGTTTATTGGTATGTCCTTACATTTGATATTACCAGAATATACATGGAAGCATTTGTCCAACAGTATTTATTTTGTAATTAAGAAATGTAGAGTTGTATGGAATATCTGTCTGGTATATAATTGCTAACGAGACGGTTCTCTGTATTTAATGCACTGATGTAATTAGGAAATGTAGAGATGTATGGAATCTCTGCGTTAATGCACTTAAGTAAAACCATAATATTGTTGTATGGTATAAATGCACGTATGTAATACCAGAGATTTGTTATTTGGTATGAAAGTAGTATTATGAAGTAATACACTGTCTGCACTTATATTTTGTGTTATAAGTAAATTAGAGCTATTTATTGTTTGTAGCCGTATTTAGTTGTGGCATGGTGCATATGTAAGCTGGGTGGTTACAGTCGATACGGGACCCCGTTGGTAGACTACGTCACAAGGACGGTTGGATTTACGTATGCGTCATATGGACGACAGGGCGTCTACGGTGGACTAAGTAGTATTATGTAATCTGGTGATCACAGTCGATACGGGACCCCATTGGTAGACTACGTCGCAAGGACGGGAGAATCTACGTATGCGTCATATGGACGGCAGGGTGTCTACGGTGGACTAAGTAGATCACATTTACTGAAGGGACAGCGACGACAGGAAGTCGGTCCAGTGTTCATCAAGAGTACGTGATATAGTTTATAAGTACTGTGCATTTAGGAATCATTTTGTGAGTGTGGCACATTGAAGTGCGTTCATATCAGTAAGCCATTGTGTAGATTAATATGCGGGCTTAGAGTGAAGACAGAACATTCAGTGCAGCTATTATTGTAACAACAGATAAAGGGACAGTTAGCCGGCAGTTTTTTCTTCATTTTCTTTAATTCTTTTCTAATATCCTAATTGTATATATTTTTATATTAAATATAATTTTAAAGAAAAGTTGTTGTATTTATTCTACCTTAGAAAGTTGTCAGCCCTTGGTCATTTTGTTACACAACCAAGTTCAAAATGTATTTAGAGTTATGTCTGGTCAGACAATATGACTCTAAATACATTTAAAACTTGATTGTCAATCGTCATTTACAGAAAGAGGATTTCTTTAAAAGAATTTAAAAACTGTTTAGCCTGAAATTAGAAGTGCTGTTTTTTTTTTTTGTTGTTTTTTTTGTTGTTTTTTCTGTGTGGTTTTTTTTTTTTGTTCTTTTTATTATCTGCTGTGTTTGAGGATGCACGAATTTTTTTATAGATTTTCTTCTTTTAACTATATATGCATTCGAGTATTGACTAAACCATCTAAAGTATTCAACATCAATTTCGATGAAATCGTGCTCTATATCTATGATTTGCATGTATAACATTATTAGCCACGGTTGTCAAATTATAAAAAATGTGAAAAATAGTTATTGCCTGGGCTAGATTCGAACCCATAACCTTCAGCTCCGAAGTCAAGCACATTATCATTGAGGCTAGAAAGACTATGATACGTATATGCTTCTGCGTAATACATATACGTTTTGTAGCTTACTTCAAAGTCCATACGTTTGACTTCGGAAACCGAAAAAAAGGTCACTGAATACTGAGATAACTCCGGCTAATATTGCCAGACAATAACTAGTCCCTGATAGCGAATTTTAAGGTGATCATTCATGTGAGGGCACACGAAAAAAAGAAAATTTCAATATAGGGTTTTATTCCGCTCCATGATTGAGAAACTACCAATATTTTACAGTAACATGGAATGTTCGATTGGGGAACCATGTAGATGGGTATTAATAGGCGTAAAAAACACACTGATAATTATAATTCAACGTTTGACATGACATTAAGAAAATATCGAATGAAAAAAATAAACTTTATCATTTTGACAAGATCGCATAACAGATAATAAGATTTTGTCAGTGACATTTGGTTTTAACAGAATGAAACTACAAATGTGCATGGTATTCTCTTATTAATTATTAGTCAACGACTAATATTAAATTTGACTATTTACTAAAGAAATGGTATGATAATGTAAAATAACTGTGTAATGCACAGGTCAAGTTTTAAAATATAATATACCAAGCAATTAAGCCCAACCACCTGAATGTTAATTTATATTATTTAACAAAATTATATGTCCCCCCCCTCCGCCTGAGATTGGAACTATCAAACAGAGGAATATGTACAAGAAAACCAGGAAAATCATTTATTGTTAAAACAAGCAATTAACATTGTTTCAAACCCACTAAATATTTCAGCCAACTATAACTTCATAAGGATATACATGTACATAATAAATATACGAAATCCCGAACTCCAAACAAGCATCGATGCTTGAATCTACCTGAATCGACCAGTCAAAGCGCCCAAGACACTAAGAGACTGTCGGCATGATTTACATGAAATATCAGTGATTATAAATCCAGTGCTTCAGCAGGTTTGCATTCGATAGAGGCAAAGATCATTTCATACGTTTTCCTTCCAACTGTAGTTACTAGAAAGTCTGAACTCTCTGTTTGTGATAACTCCGCCGGCAGTCTCTCGGTGCCTTGACGCGTGAATTTGTTGGATACTGATCCGAAATAAAGAGTCATGAGCCTGATTCCGTTCATGTATTGCATACCTAATGGGGTTATGACATTACTTGGGTGCTAGTAAACCTGATGTATATTCAATCTATTGTTAATTATGTGTAGAAATTTGACAAGGTGTTCGATAATTTAAGATATTGGTATTAGTTTGTTTTCTGCTTACAGAGCCTGACTCTCATTGATGAGCTAACTACATTTATTATGAAATTATGAAAGTAATTGTTTTCAGGGACTATATAAACAGAGATTTTCTGTTGTTGTTGTTGTTGTTGTTGTTGTTGTTGTTGTTGTTGTTGTTGTTGTTGTTGTTGTTGTTGTTGTTGTTGTTGTTGTTATGAAGACCCCACCCACCCCAAACCAATCCTCACCAAAAAATCGAACTTGTGAACTGTTCCCAAAAAAATAACCATATAAACTTTAGGTTCAGTTTACCTATATATCTGAACCAATTATTATATGAAGTTAATTTATCGGTTTAGAATAGTTATTTATCGAAATGTCCGGTATCATGTGATAGGTGCTCGCGTTCTCGGTAAGTCTCGAGAAACGCGATACCGGTACTATTTCAGTCAATTGGAGACTGTCAACTTGAAATAGATACGGGAGTATCATGCCGGCGTAGTCACGTGGCATGACACCCATTCAGTGGCAGTCACATTATCCGGACACCAGGCCAACTAGTCCAAGAACTATCCTTTAGTAATCATATAAGATGGAACGTCTAAGCATAGAGGAGCTACCATTATAACCGACAGGTACGAAATTTTGAACATTTGATACAAAGAAACAAGTATCCGTGTGTCCTCCGAGGACGCGATTTGAATAAACCATGCTATGTTACTGTGGTGTTTCAATCGCTAGGGTTGCTATGGCACTGACTCGCTGAATTAAGAAATTTTTAATAGTAAAGTACTACCCTTAGTCCGGTGTCCTCCGGGCGCGACAAATATGGTACTGGTGTTTCAATCTTGTACTAGGCGCTACTTGCAGGACTGGTTGGCCCTTACGATGTCAGAAAACTGGGAAGATATAGCATGTCGGCGTAATACTGCAATGAGGCGGAACTTTATTTGTCTCGTATCAATAAACAAATGTTCCTTAGTGAATGAAATACATGTACTATCATTGGGACGTTAAGCCCAAGCAAAAACAAATGTAATCCCTTTTGTACAAAGAAATGAAGCCACTGTATATTCCATTGTTATATCCTATGATGTCCGTGCAATACATAATTCCCTGAAATATAAATGTGTGAAATCATTAATGCTTCCATAATTTTTAACCCAATAAAGTCAGCAACGAAAGGTTTTAGGAGGCCTCGTGAACAATTCATTTGTATAAGGTAAACACGTGGTTTAAGAATGTAATGGGAGCAAATGGAATATGTCGTATTGATATACAGGTATACTATCCCTATTGACAATATTTTGTATCTGGTACAATATTGGTTTTAACTGCACATCACTTGTTCAGAATTTGGTATCCGGTGCAATTTTGGTTTAAACTGCACATCACTTGTACAGAAACATCCACCAATGTATATTGCAAATGAAACGAAGCCCAATCTCGATGCAATTGTTTTAATTTCGAATGTCAAAATATTGCACCTAACTTGAAATGCCTAATAGCGTTCTTGTCTTCATCACGTTACTTCGTATATTTGCAGCTAATCTATCCATACGGTTGTCCTTTCTGCGTTGAAATTCATGAAAACACTTGGCGTGTCCGGATATATAGTGAGGCACCAACCATTCCTTCCGACAGGCTCTGAAGTGTTTCAAAACGACTTCCGACTCATTGGCATCGTACCTAGAAATACGGGTAATTGTTAAAATTTAATGTACATCGGTTACATGTGATACATGTCATTAAAAGGTAATGTAAAATAAGGGTGAATTCTCAAACACAAATATATCATTTTAGTTGACGATCAAAATAATATTCTTTATTATGGCTTTGGTTGATGTGTCCCCCGCCACCCATAATATTCAATCTTGCTCTGATAAACTAAAATATATGTATTACTTATAGCTCATTTTTTTAAATGTGAAATATAACCCAAGCGAGCACAATGTTACGTTCCCTATTTCAAAAAAGAAGTGGCTTACCGCATGTCTCACTTTTGACACATTGGCCACATCGGCACCTTTAAAATCGGCGTTAGGAGCACGTGGCTCATGTAACCGTTCAAAATGAACTTAATTTTCAAATATTTTAACCTGAGCAAAATACGATTATACGCAATATGTTGTTTACATTTGTACTAAAAAGATCTATTTCACTAGCTGGAAAAATGGGAAATTAAACGGTTAAAAGGGAAATAATACCCCCGTTCCCGGTTTTAAACGGTTTCTTTTGTGCAAAAAAGAGGAAATGTTACCATTTGAACCCCGACTTGGCAGTCGCATTGTGGGTCCATGCGGAACCTCTCTCTATCCTGCTTGTAACTACCAAACATTTAGGACGGTCTTTGATTGGCTCCGTATGGTTGCTATAGGACACAATGTACATGTCTGAAGAGCCAGAGACACCCCAGTCAGTTAGGTGCAATTCATCAAACATTGTAAAGCCGGCTGCGGCTGGATTGGAAGTCATCAATCGGACCTGAAATAGGATAATGTCACACTTTTAACAGTCTCGTCGATCAATTTTTCACTTAACACTATATTGTCTTTCTTGTCGTAAGCTTCAACAATTTTACTTAGAAATGAGTTTTTTTTATTAAATATAACATTCACACAATAATGAACCATAAAAAGTACATTACAATTTCTTTCTATATCAGTATTTTGAAAGGTTTTTAATGTCTTTTAATACCTAATAAACATTGGTGTAAAGTATCTTTGAAAAGACATCTGTGAGAAATATACAGAGTTGTCTTTAAAGAAAAAGCAATTATGATAACAAAAAAGAAAAATGTTTTAATACAATAATAAACAAAAAGCAAAAACTTATTTTTTGGAGATAGATGCTTTCTGACATTACAATAATATATTTCCTATAAAACTGGTCAAGTTTGTCATTTGTAAGAGCAATTTCCTTTTTTATATTTAATCTTGAATTCAAAAAGTTAATGTTATTTATAAAATTTAGAACACACTTTATATACTTTGTTTTAAAAATATGGAACTTCATAATCAGTAAAACAAAGTTTATAGCCTCACAATATGGTACATTTTCAATGATTCTAAACATATACTTTCATAATTTAAGATTACATTCATGTTTTGTAAGACTAGGAAGTTTTGTAAAATAGTCCACATAACTTGTGAAAAAGTACATTCCCAAAACAGATGTTCCATATCTTCTTGATAACTACTGCAAAACTCACATTATGTTGAATTATTTATTTCACAATTGTATAAAAATGAGTTGGTAAAAATTTATACTGAAAACTTTTCAATGTTGTATCAACAGTTTCCTTGTGAGTGTTTTTTGTCCACTGTATTTCTTTTTTATTTAATGATTTACTCCATTTTCTTTTTTAATTTTATGATAGTACCTTTTTATCTAATATTTGAATATTATATAAAAACTTGTTTGGCCGTTTAACTTCCATTAAATTTCTAAATAAGGTTTTTCTTCTGATAGTTGTCAAAAATGTGTCATCAATTTTTTAAATGAATTTTAATTGAAAATTAATATAGGAATAAAACTGGTTGGTTCTGAAATCAAATAAATGCTCAGTATACTTTATTCCTTTATCAGACCATGATTTCCAAAATACTGATTTTCCGTTAACTCTGATATTTGAATTATTCCATAATATTCGCTCATTTAAGTTGTCTTTATCACTTTCTTTTATACCATCATGTTAATATTTTTTTTTAAAATTAAAAAATTTTCTCCATTTATCTCAAGTATTTTTTCATAAAAACTTTTTCATTGCCCATTATCATTTTTATTAAATATTTTTTTTATCCAGCTCCTTATAATAGCATTAAAACATTTCAATATTTGTTAATTTTAGACCACCAACATTATATTTTGAAAACAATATATCTCTTTAAATTTTTCCCGGTTTATTATCCCATATGAAGTTGAACATCGTTTGATATAGATCTCTTAGAATATGATCAGTTTGATTTTTTTTTAACACCGTAAATGGATATGAAATTTTTGGCAATGCAAAGTTTTAATTACAGCAACGTTTCCTATCAGTGTTAATTTTCTGTGTTGCCACTGTTTTAAACAGTTTTTGAATTCATTGAGTTTTGGTTCTAAATTGGCTGTAATTTTTTTGGTCTTTATTGTTATAGAAATATATTCCTGATGTTTTTGCATTTTCTGAAGTCCAAACGAAATCTTTTTTTATCATAATATCTAATATTTGAATTCTTCAATTCCCTGGTCTAAAAATAGTTGATTTTGATATGCTAAGATTAAGGCCAGAAACATGTTCACACTGCTTTATGGTATCTACAAGTTGTTCAAAACAATGTTTTTCACCATTGTTAAAATGGTTGCATCATCAGCAACTAAAGTTTGTTTAATTTCTAAACCGTTAACAATTATTCGCTTTATATATGAATTGTGTTCTATATAATTCGTTAATACTTCAATTGCAACAACAAAAACATGGACGATAAAGGACAAACTTGTCTGACACCGTTATTGATACTTAAATTTTCTGACAAATGGCCATTATTTATAATTAAACCATTTATATCTGAATAAATAAATTTAACCCATCTAATTATCCCCTCTCAGAAAATAAGGTGTTCTCTAATACTTTAAATATAAATTCATGTCTGAAAATATTATATGCTTTCTCAAAATCAGTAAAAACAAAAGTCCTGTGGGGTTTTTTTTTTCAATATATTCAAGTATTTCAAATATTAATTTAACGTTTTCTCCTATGTACCTCCCTTTGATGAAACATGTTTATTTTGAAATAATATAAGGAATTTTTTTTTTCTTTTGCTATAGACTTTCACGCTATTTTGTAGTCTACATTAAGTAATGTTACTGGTCTCCAATTTGAAAAATTTGTTGTGACTTTATTTGCTTTTGGAATCAATGATATAATACCTTGCTTTTGTAAAAGAATCAGATGACCTTTCTCAACAGGATAATTTATAGAATCCACAAAATACTGCTTAATATCGTTCCAAACTATATTATAAAAAATTGACTGTTAATCCATTTGAACCTGGACTTTTGTTATTTTTCATATTACTTAATGCTTCGAAACATTCATTTTCTGTTAAATAATCTTCGCATGACATTTTTTTATTTATTTTTAATCCCCCGCCGCGAAGCGGGAGGGGTGTTATAGGAATGGCCTTCCTCTGTCTGTCTGTCTGTCCGTCAGTCGGTCTGTCCGTCCGTAACGTTTTCGTGTCGGCTCCATATCTCCTATACCGTTCGAAGGATTTTCGTGAAACTTGCCCCAAATGTAAACCTAGTTGAGACGATGTGCAGAACACAGGTGGCAGCCATGTAGGCTCAAGGTCAAGGTCACACTAGAATGTTATGTGTTTGAACCTTCAATTTCGTGTCCGCTCCATATCTCCTATACACCTTTTAATTTTTCCATGAATCTTGCCTCAAATATATATCTAATTGAGACAATGTGCAGAACATAGGTTGCAGTCATATTGGGTCAAGGTCAAGGTCACACTAGAAGGTTATGTGTTTGAACCTTCAATTTCGTGTCCGCTCCATATCTCCTATACCCCTTTTAGTTTTTTCATGAATCTTGCCTCAAATATATATCTAATTGAGACGATGTGCAGAACATAGGTTTCAGTCATGTTGGCTCAAGGTCAAGATCACACTTGAGGGTAATGTGTTTGAACCTTCTATTTCCTTACAATTTCATGTCCGCTCCATATCTCCTATACCCCTTGAAGGATTTTAATGAAACTTGCCTCAAATGTAAACCTAGTTGTGACGATGTGCAGAACACAGGTGGCAGCCACGTAGGCTCAAGGTCAAGGTCACATTTGATGGGTCAGTGTTCATTCCTGGATAATTTTGTTTCCATGCTATATTATCTGAACAACGGAACGTTTTTCATAAGTCAGCTACATCAATATGTTGGCAGAAGCAGGGCAATTTCCATTAGAGGAATGTCAGCGGCGGGGGATACAATTGTCCTTTGGACTGTCTTGTTTTAATAGGAATATTAAAGAAATCTATATCGGATTCTGTCCTGCTTTGATTTTGAAAAATCCTTTTAAAGTAAAGCACCTCCTCAATTAGTATGTCATTTTGATTGATGTCAAATTTATTACCTATTTTGAGCATATTTATAGTTTTCTTTTCTTTTTCTCTTTCTAAGTTTGCAAAATACTTGCTGTTTTTCTCGTTACTCTTTACGAGAATAGCCTTTGATCTGATCAATATCCCATTAATTTTTAGCTCACCTGAGCACGAAGTGCTCAAGGTGAGCTATTGTGATCACCCTTCGTCCGTCGTCCGTCGTCGTACGTCGTGCGATGTGCGTCGTGCGTCGTGCGTCGTCAACAATTTTCTTTAAACGACATCTCCTCTGAAACCGCTGGACAGAATTTAATGAAACTTGGCAGGAATGTTCCTTTGGTGAGGCTATACAAAAGTTGCTAAAATAAAGTTGATCCATGAAGCACTCTGGTTGCCATGGCTACAAAAAGAAAAATAATTTGAAAACTTTAAAAATCATCTCCTTCAAAACTACTGGCCAGATTTCAAAATAATTTGGTGCAGATGTTCCTTGGTTCAACCTCTACCAAAGTTGCTAAAATTATTCCGATCCGTAAAAAAACATGGCCGCCAGGGGTGGGGCTTATTTGCCTTATATGTATAAAGAGAAACCTTTAAACGACATCTCCTCTGAAACTGCTGGACAGAATTTTATGAAACTTGGCAGGGATGATCCTTAGGTCAACCTTCACAAAAGTTGCTAAAATAAAGTTGATCCATGAAGAACTCTGGTTGCCATGGCAACAAAAAGAAAAAAAATATGAAAACTTTAAAAATCATCTTCAAAACTACTGGCCAGATTTCAAAATAATTTGGTACAGATGTTCCTTGGGTCAACCTCTACCAAAGTTGCTAAAATTATTCCGATCTGTAAAAAAAATATGGCTGCCAGGGGCGGGGCTTATTTGCCTTATATGTATATAGAGAAACCTTTAAACGACATCTCCTCTGAAACCACTGGACAGAATTTGATTAAACTTGGCAGGGATGATCCTTAGGTCAACCTTCACAAAAATTGCTAAAATAAAGTTGATCCATGAAGAACTCTGGTTGCCATGGCAACAAAAAGAAAAAAAATATGAAAACTTTAAAAATCATCTTCTTCAAAACTACTGGCCAGATTTCAAATAATTTGGTACAGATGTTCCTTGGGTCAACCTCTACCAAAGTTGCTTAAATTATTCCGATCTGTAAAAAAACATGGCCGCCAGGGGCGGGGCTTATTTGCCTTATATGTTTATAGAGAAACCTTTAAACGACATCTCCTCTGAAACCGCTGGACAGAATTTTATGAAACTTGGCAGGAATGTTTTTTGGGTGAGTCTCTACAAAAGTTGCTAAAATAAAGTTGATCCATGAAGAACTCTGGTTGCCATGGCTACAAAAAGAAAAATAATTTGAAAACTTTAAAAATCATCTTCTTCAAAACTACTGGCCAGATTTTAAAATAAATTGGTACAGATGTTCCTTGGGTCAACCTCTACCAAAGTTGCTAAAATTATTCCGATCCAAATAAAAAACATGGCCGCCAGGGGTGGGGCTTATTTGCCTTTTATGTATATAGGGAAAACTTTACAGGGATCATCTCCTTTAAAACTTATACTGGCCAGATTTTAAAATGTTTTTATACAGACTGATGTTCCTTGGGTAACCGTATACTCAGGTGAGCGATCCAGGGCCATCATGGCCCTCTTGTTTATCATACATATCATTTAGCATCTGCTTTTTCTTGTTTAATTCTTCATTTATCTTTGTATCATACTTTTTATTTAATTCTATGTCTCGTCTCTCTATTTCACTTATCAATTTTGTTTCTTCTTTATCATCTTCTTTCTTTTGATAAGCTGCAAATTTAATAGTTTCATTTCTAATTTCCACTTTTACAATTTCCCATTTTGTTTTTTTTTAATCTGCACTTATAATCTTATTTAAAATTAACTATTATTAACCAAAATTTTCCCAAATTAAAAACAACAAAAATGATCTGATCTATATCCTGGTATAATTTCACACTTCCTAACAATATTAAGCAAATTGTTGAATATAAGAAAATAATTTAGTCCAGTAAAAATTTGAATATTATTATTTGAATTCCATGTAAATGAGACTTACCAACGATCACTCCCCGAAAACCTTATTTGCCAGTTCCAGCAGACGTAAACATCCACACATTATTCAATTGAAAAATAAATATGCACTTGATATTTCCCCCAGTCACTCAAATGTCAATTTAAATCAGCGATTAACCGAGTTAAGCCGAGCACCTGTAGAAATGGTCTATACAAGATAATTTGCGCACGTGTACTGAATTCCTAGGACATGTAACTTGTCAGTTGAGATCGATATACTAGGAAAAATTACTGAAAGTGTTCAAATTCTATCGCATTTCACAGAAAGTCGCATCTGCTCTACTTTACACTTTGCCTTGACCTAAAATATCATCTTTGTAAGATCAGAGTTGATACTTATTATACCCCCGAAACAAAGTTTGGGGGGGTATATAGGAGTCACCCGGTGGTCGGTCGGTCGGTCGGTCGGTCGGTCGGTCGGTTGGTCGGTCGGTCGGTCGGTACAGCGGTCCTTTGCATTTTCCTTGTCCGGAGCATAACTTGATAACCACAAGTTGGAATTCAATACAACTTCATACAATGATCAAGCACATGGAGAGGAAGTGCAGTGCACAAGAACCATAACTCCATCTTGACTTATTACAAAGTTATTGCCCTTTGTTACTTTTCCTTGTCCGGAGCATAACTTGAAAAGTACAAGTTTGATTTCAAAACAATTTCATACAATGGTCAACCACAATATGAGGACGTGCAGTGCACAAGAACCATAACTCTATCTAGAGTAATTACAGAGTTATTGCCCTTTGTATTTTTTCCTTGTCCGGAGTATAACTTGTAAACTACTGGTTGGATTTCAAAACAATTTCATTCAATGGTCAACCACAATATGAGGAAGTGCAGTGCACAAGAACCATAACTCTATCTAAGAATTACAGAGTTATTTCCTTTGTTACTTTTCCTTGTCCGAGTATAACTTGTAAATACTGTTGGATTTCAAAACAATTTCATACAATGGTCAACACAATAGAGGAAGTGCAGTGCACAAGAACCATAACTCTATCTATAGGAATTACAGAGTTATTGCCGTTTGTTACTTTTCCTTGTCCGGAGTATAACTTGTAAAGTACTGATTGGATTTCAAAACAATTTCATACAATGGTCAAGCACAATGAGAGGAAGTGCAGTGCACAAGAACCATAACTCTATCTATAGGAATTACAGAGTTATTGCCGTTTGTTACTTTTCCTTGTCCGGAGTATAACTTGTAAATACTGTTGGATTTCAAAACAATTTCATTCAATGGTCAACCACAATATGAGGAAGTGCAGTGCACAAGAACCATAACTCTATCTAGAGTAATTACAGAGTTATTTCCCTTTGTTACTTTTCCTTGTCCGGAGTATAACTTGTAAATACTGATTGGATTTCAAAACAATTTCATCAATGGTCAACACAATAGAGGAAGTGCAGTGCACAAGAACCATAACGCTATCTAAGGAATTACAGAGTTATTTCCTTTGTTATTTTTTTCCAAAAGGAATTATACATGGTATTTAAATTAAAATAAACAGATGGCACAGGAGAAGTGCAGTGTCCAAGAACTGTTACCTTATATTTTTAAACTACTGTGACAAACAACCATTATTGACTCTCTATCAACTTTAAATAAAAACTTTACTTACTTATTACTATCACAACCAATATACTATGTATACAGGTTCTTATCTATGCTCTGCCTGAAGTCTGGCTTCTCCTGCATTAAAGTATTTTGCGGGGGTATTAATCACCTTCAGTGATAGTTCTAGTTACATTTACTCGCAAATTAAGAATAAAGTAAATCTAGATGATCTCATATCAATTATGCGTTGCTTAGATTTTGAATTACAATAACAAGTTTGTCGTTACATTATATAGGGCAAAACTCCCTGAATAAGCAAAATCAATGCCTGGCTACCTCTTTTTTGATTCGTAAAATAGTTTTTATTCTAACCAATGTACAAACACCCACACTGCCTCGGATGCGGTTGCTAGAATTGTATTGCTTTTGTATAACTCATTCGTATCCGACCAGAAATCGGACGAATCCGGAATGAATCCTTATCGTGAGCTTTGTAAAGATCGTTGCAGACTCTAAAAGATCGTAACAGTCCGGAAGACAATCATTTTTTCAATAAAAACAAACAGCTATTACGGTTTTATTCTGGTTCTAATAAGGTACTATTACGATTGCAATTTATAGAGAAAGAATCTATGAAGAAATTTCTCCATATAATAGAAGCATACCTTCGCTTCGGCCTTCTCATGTCTGTAAAATATCTTAATATACGCAATTCTAAACCTAAAGTGAAATAACTTTTAGATACAAACTAACAACATTTTAAGAAATTTTAAAACTGAAGATTTTATACATGTTAGACTGTGTAAGGATTATGTAAATAGCTTTTGCACTGTGATATTCGAAATGGAATATTTTACAAAACAGTGTGCGCAATACAACTGTATAATTTTGTGTTTTTATTTTGTATTTATATAGCCTTAATTTTACCAAATAAATAATGAAAATACCGTAAAGCTAAAACTAAAGAAGAAACTTAAGATTCACCCTAAATATGCGGCCAATAAGAATCTTATATAATCGTATAAAATTGATTGATCTTTTGGATCGTTTTGTCTTTTACAAATAAGGGCGCTCTTTAAGTCATAAAGATCTAGTAAGACATTTCTCCATGCAGACAATAGAAACTTACGTTCGACTCGGTCATCTTTTGTCTATTAAGATGTCTTAATCTCCTACATCATATACATAAAGGTAAGACGTTATGATAACCTACCATCATCTGTATATAGCTCTCGGTCCCCTCGAATGTTGGAGTAATGAACTCATCCGTATCCATAATGATGAAGTACGTGTAGCCAC
The DNA here is from genome assembly GCA_021229015.1 of Solen grandis. Classification (NCBI taxonomy): domain Eukaryota; kingdom Metazoa; phylum Mollusca; class Bivalvia; order Adapedonta; family Solenidae; genus Solen; species Solen grandis. Next base: position 36,188 of record JAIFHC010000641.1, on the reverse strand, counting down.
TCAAGCGTGACTGGGTGTCGAAAATGAGCACTTGCTCATCTTGGCACATTTTCACGGGCGTTCTTTCCAGAGACATGTTCTTTGTGCCGAAATATCGGTTATACTGCTCTGTAAATTGTAGTAATACTTGTATATGTTATGTAACAATTAATGCTTGTATATCGTTTTATACCTAAAAGCAGGGTTACGGTATTTATGTTACAAGTGATACTTGAGTTACCAATTATACCACTGGTAATATTTTGCTTCACTATAGTAAGAATATATCAACAACGTCTTTTGTACAACATGCTTACATTAAGAATAAAGTTTAATGTTTAAAACTTTTGCTCAAAAAGTTGGTTAACATTTACAAACTATTTATCATCAAACAGTTAAAAAGCCAAATTACCAAAGATGAATAATACATACGTACCATTATAGGCACGGTAAAAAATACATCTTTCCAGTAAATGTTCTTATACATTGATTAGTATGATACTGTAAGCTACCAACAAATATATTCATATTGAGTTTTGCGATATATAATTATAGAAGAGACAGCGTGTATGGAATTTCTTTCGCAAGAGGCTGTAATTATCTATAAGCATCTAGACAGACATCCAGTAACAATATTAAGGCTAAATAATATTTCAATAAAAATATTTAAACAGAGTAGAAACCTATATTATTTTTCCAAAAGCAGTGTATATTCTTCGGACAGAAAAGCAAAATGTTTGCCACAGATCTTTTGTTAAGAGATTGATAACACCATTACTACAATGCATAAGAAAGAAAGAATCATTTACTATAAATCATTTAATTGTTTACAAAAGTACAAGATATGAATATTTCGCATATCTTCGTCAATTCTGACGCTTTCCATACACATCCCGTCTCCGTTTACTAATCCGTTAATAAATTGATGACGTAGCAAATAAACCGATTGTGACGGTTATTCAAATTCGAATTATTTGAATAACGATAACGGACCTTGTCAATGCAAAATGTAAACAATGGGAGTATTTTGACATCCATACAAAATACTAAATCGCGTAATTAATTTTGATCAACAAACTGTTATTTCACAACAGATATTCGCACATTGTGTACCATTTGCGTCAATCTACAATATATCAATGTCATTTTATATTTTCATACTATATATCTTCTTACTTCATGAAAATGGTATCGTTTTGAAACATAGTGGGCGTATATAAAAAATTGCACAATAAATAGTATCTGCTCTCTAACCGTTAGATAACCGCTAACTAATCTTTTTCAAACTAGGTCACAATGTGTATAGGCACACTAACTCGAACAAGGTCGATAACCAGTTAGAATATTTAAACATTCCAGAGATATGGCCGCTGAATTGATGAAAAATTGCATAAATATCCGTGACCGCTGTCTAACTGTTACATTTACTTGACTTGGTCACGATGTGTATTTATTAGCACAATATCTCGAACAAGCGAATGCCCCAGACACTCCATGATTACGGCCATTGAATTGATGAAGAATTGCAAAATTAAAAGTTCCGCTCTTTTGTTCTTACAAACGTGAACTAAAACTTTGTCACAACGTGTATGTGAAGTTCGATAATAATCTAGAATGTCCCAGACACTTCTGAGTTACAGCCCTTCAATTGATGAAGCATCGCAAAATTAACATTATCCGGTCTCTAACTGTTACAAAAGTGAACCAGTTCTAACTTAACTCGGTCACAAAGTATATGGATACATTACCTCGGTCAAGTTCCATAAATTGCCAGAATGTCCCAGACACTTCACAGTTTCGGTCCTTGAATTGATGAAAATTATAAAATTAACAGTGTCCACCTCTAACTCAAAGAAATATGAACCAATCTTTACCAAACTTGATCACAATGTATATGGGTACGGTATCTCGGTTCTCGGTATATCTTAGTTCAATTTGATAACCACCCAGATTGTCCTAGACACTTTAGAGTTACGGTCCTTGAATTGATGAAAATTATAAAATTAAGAGTGACCACCTCTAACTCAAAGAAACATGAACCAATCTTTACCAAACTTGATCACAATGTATATGGGTACGGTATCTCGGTTCTCGGTATATCTTAGTTCAATTTGATAACCACCCAGATTGTCCTAGACACTTTAGAGTTACGGCCCTTGAATTGATGAAAAATTGCAAATTTAATCGTGTCCGCTTTCTTACTCCTAATAAACATGAAGTAATCTTTACTAAACATGGTCACAATGTGTATGGGTTTGGTATCTCGGCCATTTCGATAACCAGTCAATATGTCCTAGACACTCCTGAGTTACGGCCTTTAAATGGTGTAAGATGCAAAATTAACAGTGTCCGCCCTCTAACACTGACAAACGTAAACCAGTATTTACCAAATTTTGTGACAATGGTATTGGCAAAGTATCTCGGCCAAGTTTGGGAACTATCCAAAATGTCCCAGATACTTCAGAGTCAAGGCCCTTGAATTGACAAGATTGCAGGACGTGCGTATTATGGGATAACCAACGCTTTTGTTTTTGTTTTGATTTCCCTTTTTTATTTTTATCTTTTATATAAAAATTCTCAAATTTTATGACCGTAAAGTATAAAAATTATCAAAAACATATGAGCGAATGTGTAAGAGTTCGCTGGCCTTTATTGTTTTTTAAAAAAAAGATAGCTGTAGACTAGATAACGATACCGCTTCTTTACAGTATAATCCTTATTTTATCCACGAAAATAAATCCCAACGTATAGTAGTTTGTTTGCTTTTTTATATTTTTTTTTATTTTATTTTTTTTTTTTTTTTTTTTTATTTTTTTGAAAATATATGTACGACATAAACGTTTAAATTGTACAATGTTAAGTCTCGATTTCATTGTTAAAAACAATAAATCGAAAGACTGTTAAGAACACTCTCTTTTCCCATTGTATTTTTTCCAATTGGAATAATGTTTCACCCCACTGGATTTTTTCCCCAAATGTTTGCTTAGGAAATATACCCACGGGAAAATATGATTTTAATTTTGTATTTATCTGACTTTTGATAGGTCATTTTGCATATTGCATATGAAAGGCTATATTGTATAGCGATTTATAGCACACAGAAATATTCTTAAACTCTCACTCTGGGGAAAAAAGTCCTATGGGAAAATAACGAATTATTTAGTCATAGTAGATATGTAAATAAAAGATAGACACACCAGGAAATTTTCAGGTAAGGTTTTACGAAATTTCAAAAATCAATTAATTAACTTAAGCTTAAATTTATTTATTTTAAGACGGGGAAACAAGTACTTATAAATTTATTTAATCCCTCGCGACATTTCCTTGGTTTGACAAGTACTTTGCGCCTGGGAAGGTCATGAAAAATATTTGCCCCCAACGATTTTCGAGCCCATAACATTTGGATCCGCAGTCGAGTACATAACCCATGGGCCATACCGACCTTCATAATTAAGTACAATAATAGTAGCAGATGATGCAATATTATAAATTTAATTCATAATTATTTATGTGTTGTTTCCCTTATTGTAATCAATTTCGGTAGTCGTATTAATCAAAATATGTGATTGGTTTAGGTTAGGAGAGCGATATTTGTTAATATTGAACAGTTTTTATAAACCGAAATATCATAAAGGGTCAAAATATATGGATATACGTTATAGTATCATTATGTTTTTTTATTTTATTTTAATGCAAATATCGAAGACTTGAAATAATGCACGCAAGACTATGTACCTACATCTTGTCACTGTTGTTGAAAGTTGCATAATATAACATGTGAAGGTCGGTAGAATTGTAACAGATGTGGATGATTCACCGTATATTGAACTATGATTTCATTCTCACTGTCATGTTTATACACATATTGATTAATGTAACAGCCCTCCCCCCCCCCCCCCCCCCCTCTCTCTCTCTCTCTCTCTCTCTCACACACACATACACTTTAAGTGGTATCATTCCAAGTATTAAGCTTATTTTATAATACTGTGTGATATATTCTTGTATAAAACTAATGAACAATTGACATGTGCATTATTTCTTGCCAAAGTTACTGCAAGATCTGCTTTAAGCAATTGTTTAATTCTGCGTTTTAAGTTCGACTCTTTCATAAACATGTGCATAGTTTATGTAAGTGTGCTTATGGTTGTCTGTGATTTTTCATTTAAATCACCGCAAGTTTAAGATTATGGGAGGATTCTTTTTCATATCCTTTTTCGTATATTTCATATAGCTAAATGAACCTGTATAAATGTGTGTTGTACCAAAAAGACATAATGTTTTAATGACAGTGATTGCAAAGCAACATATTTCATTACGTTTAAAGCTGCTGCTACTCCTACTTCTACAAATACTGGTGCATGATGCATTTTCACATGACTGCCATAAAGGAACCGATGTCATGGCTAGCAATCATTTACTTTTTTATTGCTGAAGAGACGGTATGCAAGAGACAATGTGGTTGGATACAAGGAAGTCCGGGTGTGATACCCTCGTTTATTTTGCGAATCGACACCTTTGTTACTGTAAAGCACCGATACATGGGGGACAAGATATTGGGTAGAGCCAGTTCTAAGTACTTCGATTTCCCATAGCAACCCCATTTTATAGCTGAATGTCAGGCAAGAGTGCATCAGTTACCAATTTTATACGTCCTACATTTGACGCGGTAACCCGACGGCAGTGCCCCGTCTGGGATTCGAACCCCAGACCTCCCGATCGTAAAGAGAAAAAACTTAACCACTGAGCTATTATACTTTTCTATTCCTTTCGTTATTTTTGCTATAACATAAATATAATTCCCAAATGAAATATTCATTATACATTTAATATAAAAAAAATTATATTTATGTACGAAGTAAGTGGATGGGTATACTTGAATCAGGTTGTCCGTCCGTCTATAGACAAAATGATCTAGTTCTTCATAACTTCTTGACATATTTCAGTGAAACTTGCTGGGAATAATCATTACACATGTAGGTATGCGTAGTCTATAACAGTTTTGGTTATCTCCCCTTTTTGTAACGACCCCGTTGTTATTGAACTACTGAATGTATTTTAGTTAAACTTTCTTGCATTCGACATTACACATTGAAGTTGTGCGTAATCTGAACAGGTTGGGTTATCTCCTTTTTTTCTAAAATAATACTCATTGACAAAGTTTGCATCTCATGTACATGTATGTAGTGTGCTTCTTGACACTACTTGATGGATACCAACAAAACTTGCCTGGATTAATCGTTACACAATGGAATCTATTTAAGTTTGTCATTAGCAGGAATTGAACCTGCAACCTTTTCCTAGGTTGGGGGGGGGGGTTCTGTTTAATACTTAAAATTTTTATGGTCAAAATGGAAAAATTAAAAACTTAACCACTGTCATTCAAAATGCTACTTTTTAAAGCTGATTCTATCGTAGAGAAATATTACTACGTAAAATATTGGGTGATTATTCCCAAAAATTACAACAAAAAAAACTGATATTACCTAGTTCAGGTACAGGTTTGACTTCAATTAACTGAATATGTCCAAGTTCATTGTAGTATTTTAACACGCTGTAGGCTTCTTTGTTCAGATCGTGATAAGCGTACACAATGATGTGAGAAGCTCCTAAAAATCTGTGGAATTCAATCCATTCGATTAATACCGCTGCACTTTTATTTCCATAAACGGTCTTTGCGCCAATTCCGAACCGGGGCGAATCACTGTGCTGGATGTAAAATGGCTGAATGTTTGCGGCCTGACTCGAACAATTTTCTGTTTCACTAACTATTCCTATTTTGGTAGGGTATAGCGTAACATTGTCCCGTAAAATGAGTTTCTTCAAATCGCAGACGAATTGTACAGCTATCAAACTGGAGTTGAGTCCCCATGGCAGTCTTTTCCTATTGTTTGCCTTCGTTGCATGTATTTCGAGATTTTCATATAACTGACAACATGTATATTTTAGACGCTCTGTCCTTTGTTGCCAGCCATTCACAACGATCTGGTTCCATTCCCCTGGCTTGAAACCATTATGGTTTGCAATAATGGAATATATGTACAAAAATGTTTTGTTTACCTTGCTGTAATCAAAAAAGCCATTACTTACGTTTTGAACATTACTTTCCTTAATTTTATCTGCATTATTTTCGATAACTTTATCATATAGATGTATTAACAAAATAACACTTCCCAGACGAATCATGGCATTTGTTTTCCTATTCTTTGACACTGTCAGTATTTTTCTCCCAAAGAAAAAAAATATCTTAGGACACATCGTGTCTTGTAAACACTTATAACTAAAAAATCAATTAATTTTTTCAGATCTTCTTCCACGATCACTAAATCACTTTCTTTTTCCTGCTGTAATGATAAAGCCAATACACGAGTATTAAAGAGGAAGAAATAAATCACATTGTGCGCAGCGTTTAAAAGCTAAAAACAAACGTTCACATCTATATCGCATACGGTGTAAAGCTCACTCGCATTTAGATGTAAAGCAAATCATTTTAACTCACCTGAGCACAAACCCTTTTTGTTAAGAGTATTTGGATCCGTTAAAACATGGCCACAAAATAGCGTAGCCAGTTTTTCATGTAAAATGTATATAAGTTTATAGTTATTTTTCTTTTTCAATTTCGGGAAAAATACACACGATCATTTAAATGATGTCCGATAAGAAACCATAGAAAGGGGATGCAGTACGTTTTAATCTTATACTTTTTTATTTTAAGGTTTAATGGCTAATAAGTCATATTTTACTTTTTAGCTCGACTATCTGAAGAATAAGGAGGGCTATCCTACTCACTCGAGCGTTGACGTCGGCATCGCCGTAACGTTTTTTGTACCACCTCATTTAAGTACTGAATCCCTTAAGGTATTGTTCTGAAATTTGGAATACTTGTATATGACCAGCACTTGTAGGCAAGAGGGGATAACTCTGTCATGGATTTTGACCAAATTATGCCCTTTTTTAGCTTAGAACCTTGGTTAAGTTTTAAGTACCATCTCACTTTTTCACTGAACCCCTTTAGGTATTTTTTTTAAACTTGGAATGCTTGTAAATGACCACCACACCAACCTGTAGACAAGAGTGGATAACTATCTCTGTCATGCATTTTGACCAAATTATGCCCCTTATTCGGCTTAGAATCTCGGTTAAAGATTTTGTACATCATGTTTTTTTCTCACTGAACCCATTGATGTTTTTCTCTGAAACGTGGTGTACTTATGTATGACTATCGCCCCTGCCTTTGGTCAAGAGGTGATAACAATGTCATGAATGTTGACAGATTTATGCCCCTCTTGATCAAATTTTTCGTACCACCTGAGTTTTCCACTGAACCCTTAAAGGTGTTGCTTTGAAACTTGAAATGCTTGTATATGACCTTTTCCTTCTACTTGTAGCGAAAAGTACATAGCTCTTTCATGGATTTTGACGAAAAATATGACTCTTTTCTGACTTAAAATCTAAGTTTGTTTTTTGTTTTTTTGTTTTTTTTTTCATTCTTGCTCATTTTTTCACTGAACCCTTTGCGATATTGCCTTAAACTTGGAGTAAATGTTTTTAATCCTTGTTTATTTTTTATAATACAGTGATTCTTATTTTGCCTTTCATTGCAATATGTTTCTATATTGACAAGAATAAGAATAGTCGAAAAGCTCTTGTTTTATTTATTAGAGGACATAGTTGAAACATATCATGTGCTCCCCTTAATTAAAAAAAAATGCATGATTCGAACCCAGTCGTACTTTCTCGTCCGGTGAAGCAACACTTCCTGTCCGAAATGTTTACAAGTTTACAGTCGGATAATTAATTATGCGTCTTTTAAGTAAATGCCTACAAAGTAAGTATCTGTAATATTTTTGAAAATGTATTTTTCCCAATATGTAAAAAATATAATATTTCAAAGTCTTTTTTCCAATAAAAAATCCTGAAAATATTTGTTCTGAACTCTTATTCTGTAGTTTTCTCTCTAGTCGAACTAAGACCTTGACATTCCGTATGCCAAAAATACGTAAGTCGCTTTTGATTAATATTAAGTAATACATATAAATAGTAAAACAATCTTTTTTAACTTTCATTTGTCTGTTTCTCTACTATCAGCCTATTATCAAATTAGTTATTTGTATCTGTATAAAATCATTTATTACCAGTGTTAACGTGAAAAACTTTTTGCTTTTGATATTAATTCCATCGAAGATTTTTCTCTTTTATGATAAGAAATCTCCCGTAATGCATATTCACATATTCATAAAAAATGTTCTTATTTCTTATACATGTAGATCAATATATTTTACATGTTACCTGCCCCTGCTTATTTGTGAAGGAGGGTTTGAAGGAAGTTCTGTTGAAATAAGATATAGAACAAATGATTATTTTAGCTCACCTGGTCAATGTTTGTCGTTTATAATCAGTCGGCCGTCCGTCGCAACACCGTCTGATCATTCTTTGAGCTGCAAAATGCAGTCTCATTGTTATGATGTCGGTCTCCGGAACCTGATAACTTATATTTCATTAAAAATCTTCCCTACGAAATAGACCAAAGTGTTTCTAAATAATATTGCTAGTTATTCGTATTTTTCCAGTATAAGTAACTGTTTCAGAAAGTGACACTTTTGCACCCGGCTCCGTCCCAATAGCTTATGTATTCCATCGCATTATATAACATTCAATCAGAGATTATCGATATATATTTCAAATTCAACATTTTACTCTTGTTATTAATGCAATCAGGACGAATTTGATTCTTTTTTATTATCCCTGTGATAGGTGACAGCAGGTCGGGGAACCATCCTCTAGTCACCTTACAATATTGTCACATAGATACATATACAATATATATATAATAAAGAACATATGATATGTTAAGGTGATGTATTCATTTTTTATTTAATAAAAGTTTGTTTTTATCTGAACATGTTACATTGTAACATAATGTAATGTATTGTTATCATCAGCATTTATGACGAAAGCTATTCGCCTTCATAGCAAAATATACACAAATTTTCTGATACATATTAATGTATCAAAGAAATAATTGTACGATCAACCAGTTTTTGGATACTGAAATACTGCGTTTTATGTCCATATTAATGTTATATGCATATATAAGAAATGCTTTCCAATCCTGAAATCAAGGGGTTTATATTCTTTCTCTTGCATAAATAAATATATATGTAATTTTCAAAAAACAATATATGATATTCAAATGTTTTTTTTTTCTTCTGAGACTAAAATAATCAACTTACTATCATTGTCTTTCTCAAAACAATTATCTTTCAAAATATTGATTAAAATTTGTAACAAAGGTTTTGTAACAAACTCGACCCGGTCCAGGATCGAACCTGGTCCGTCGGAGTGCAAGTCCAATGCAGTCCAGATAGTTCCCTGCTCGGCATTCAGCATAGTTCAGAACAGTTATAGGACTGGTTGGCCTGTTGTCTGGATAATTTGACTGGGTGTTGTATCATGCCACATTTTTACGGCGTGAAACCCGTATCTGTCTTAAGTAGACATTGTCTCAAAATAACACTGGCACCAGAAATTTCGATAAATAACTAAGCCGATAAAATGACTTTTTTAGATGTTCGTGAAGTAAGCGGCCTGGCGACCTGAACCTAGCGGCCTGGCGGCGTGAACCAAATACGCATTTTACGACAGATTACATGATTTTCTATGTCTTTCTGCCAAAGATATGTTTTACCAAAATAAGTACTGAAAACAACTTCTCTGTACAGTGGCATCTTTGAAGATTCAAATATGCTCCAAATGCAAATGCTATTGTTAATTTAATAAAGTTTGCAGTTTAAAGGAGGTGGACGCTATACCAATGACGCATTTGATTGTTGAAATGTTGGTAGTAAGAGGTAGAAGACTCATCCAAAATTGAAGTTAAAAACAGTAGTTGTAAAATGTGCACAATCAAGTGCATGGTATATCCGACATTTGTTTGAATGTGATCCCGACATCTCACCTCATCGATCCAATGTACTTTTGTATGAAACTTTGAGGGATGGCAGCCTATATCTTGATGGCACCCCGTCGCAGTCTGTAATGTCTGTTGTGCATGTAGTAAATGAATTCTGTGCTCCAACCGCGAAATGCAGCTTGCACATGACAATGCGCCATATCATGTCGCCAAAGAAGCCCATCCAGACAGCGAAGTGATGACTTCTCCAACTTTAGGAACAGAACTTGCAGAATTGGTCCACTATTTCTAAAGGAAGTTCTGTATAACACTTTCTTTGCTGTCAGTGGTCGTTTAGCGATTCTGGCAAGTTTCAAGCCCATATCTTCTTGTCAGCTTTCTTAGGCTCATAAGAATGGGCCCATGTCACATCACCCGTTGTGAGACTATCAAATACCTTTTTTTGTTGATATTTTGGGTACTTTTTCAGCAGTTTCCTGGCCATTTGTATCCTTGTACGTTTCTGCTCGTCTGTGAGTAAATGGGGAATCCAACGAGCACTTATTTTTCTAACATTGAGAATTTTCTAATGCTAAACCCAAGTTTGTCATTTGTGCTAGCAGTCTGACAGTGTAACTCGCATCTTTCTCAATGATTGACTTGATTTTATCGATGTTTATTTGGTATCTGCAGAACTAGGTTTCCTGAGTAAGGGGCATATCTTACTGATTCGTGACCAGAACGGAATTTAGTAAACCGCCTATAAACTGTGGAAAATGACATTCGTATATCCCCCAAAACAGCACATATCTCATCATGTATAATTTGACGCTAAATCCCAACTAAAAGCAGGTTTTTATATAACCCCAGATTTCAGCGACATTTTCTATTCGTTATCTAACCATTTTCAACACAGTGTATATGAATAGCCCTAAAAGGAATCTAAATTGCTAAGGAACCGGTTTGTGGATTTCAATTATATTCATACACATAATACATCGATATGCGGTGAACCATTTCGTACTGGTTTTATACATTTAAATCTGTTGATTTCGAGTATACAAGTATACAAAAAAGAAAATCGCCTTTAAAGACCAGTTATAGCGTCCTTCCCGAAAAGAACTAAATATATACATATGTTTTTGTTGTTGTCGTCCATGACGTGCAGATTGTCATTTTGTGGAAGCATATGATTCACCGTTACCATGCGTCAGTTTTGGGCTTCAATCATCATTCAATCATGTTAATCAATCATTACAGAGGTCAGAGTCTAAAAAAAACACAGAAAACCCAAAATCTACTGCCACCCATAATAACCCCAATAAATCAAACAAACCTCAAAAAAGCAACAAACTAATCTTAAACTCAGGTCCGGCGTGCGGACGTCAGCCGAAGGGATCTAATAATTCCCCTCGGATATTCAACAGGTACGAGGTCTTTGATGACGGTGGGGAGAGAGAAATGGAATGCTCCAGTGAAGGTTTATATTCGTTTCTGCCCAAGTCTAGTTCGAGATCATCATCTTACATTTTTAAAACTCATTTGTCTTTCTCATTATCCATGGTAAATAAAATAATACAATGGAATTATAGAGGTCTTAAAGCAAATTATGACGAACTTTCATTATTGCTGTCTTCACAATTTCCAGTCGAAGTCTGTTTTACGACGTCATAAGGAAAAAAGTAATTTCTAATTTCTACGTGTAAATATCTATATGTTACAAAAGTCCGGGCACATTGAAAATTTAATAGCATATGCTTCACATTGAGCATTTTGCATTTCAATGATTTTCATTTGCCTATGACGTGTTGTGACGTAAAATTTGACGTCATCTAAAATGTTTGTACGCGGTCAACAGCTGTTATTTCAGGACCGATTTTCATAAAATTTCACAGAAAGTGTATGTTTCGCTCTAGTTGGACATCCCGGTGTCCGTTTTTCCAAATTCAAAAAGGCGAAGGTTTTATGGCGAATCCAAGATTCGAACCATTGACGTCAAATTTCAAATACGTATAAAATCGTTTCCAGATGAGGTAGAAAGCTGATATTTAGACAGATTATAAGTCTCCAAGATATTCATATATTCTATGAAAACGAACGTCATTTGACGTTATATGACCTAGGTCAAAAAGAATTTCTGATATCTAAGCGTTAATTTAAATTTGTTTTAAAGTTCCCAGGACCATGGAAATTTAATGGCCTATACTTTTGAATACTATGTATTTAATATTCACGCAACGTCATATAACGTCAATTTGACGTCAGGACAAAAAGGTTTTACGCAGTCTGCAGCCATTATGTTTGGACTGATTTCCATTAAAATTTCGCAGATTGTATATGTAACACTCTAGTTGTGTATACCAGTGTCCGGTTTTCAAAATTCAAAAATGCAATTGTTCTATGGCGATTCCGAAATTTGAACCATTGACGTAAAATTTAAAATACGTATAAAATTGCTTCCCGATGAGTAAGAAAGCTGATATTTGAACTAAATGTTAGTCTCTTAGACTTCTTTCGATTCTATTAAGACTACTGTCATTTGACGTCATATGACGCAATAAGGTCAAAAAGAATATCTTATATTTACGCGTTAATTTCTATATGTTGCAAAGGTCCCAGGGCATGAAAATATTTTGCATATATAAGATACTGAATATTTAATTTCATTGATTTTCTTATGCCTATGACGTCATATGACGTCAAACTTCACCAAAGTTTTTTTCTATTTTTAAAGCCTGTAGGCCTTATTTTTTGTTTTGTTTTTTGTTTTTTTGTTGCATGAGTATTTATTGAAGTTACAGCCTTTGATCCGATGGAACAATGTCATTTTTTTTTCCAGAAAAATGTTAAGTTCAAGATCATCATTGCTTATATCTTGAAAACCTATAAAGGTAGATCGAAATATGTGACAATCGAATTTGTAGGTATTTTCAATAAATTTGTTTTGGTACATAGATTATAGATATAGGTCAAGTTAAATGAAATTGATATAAAAACATATTGATTTTCAGTTACTTTTGCCATATCCTCCAGGTTATAAAGGCTTATTTTTCAAAGTTTATGGAAGTTATGGCCATACAAAAACAGGTTAAAGGCAGGAATTTGATATCCTTTTACTTTTATCGCTTTTAGTGTTCGACAATTGTAACAGAAAGTCTGATACGATTGAAATCTAGTTTTTATTAGGTATTCGCACTGCGATGCGAAAACCTATTGTTCTTCTTTTGGTGTATTTTATTTTATTTTTTATTAGGTTTTCGCATCACAGTGCTAAAACCTATTGTTCTTCTTCTGTTTTTATTAAAAAAAAATTCTAACCCCTTTTTTGTGAACGGTATAGCTCCATGATCAAAAAAGCCACATTAATGAAATTTACCAGTTTGAAACACACGTCTTAGAAGATGATCCTAACTTTGAAAAAAATGTCCATTTATGTCTTGCTTTTCTCGCAAGGGGGCGTTTTGCATGAACTTTATTAATGGCTAATAACTCAGTAATTTGAGGTCCGATTCAAATGCGGTTTTCTGCATTCTGTTCCTTGTTGATACCTTAATGAACGGAAGATAGAAAGTACTTCGCAAAAAACTGTGCAAATGAGGTTAGGTCTACGAAAAACCTATCCATTTTTGTTAGAGATCAGATAGAAGAATTCTGTCTGCCTGCTGCATACGATTTGCAAGACATATAAGCACAAAATATGGGGTGGCGAATTTAAGAAATGCATGGTTTGTCTTCTAGTAATGGTCAAACTTTACTAAATTTTAGGAAAAAATAGAATTTCAAAGAACATGTTTTTTGTCGCTCTTGATTTTATTTTTTTGTTCATTCGAAATATGTTTTTCGAATCATGCGACTCGTGAACTGAATGGAATTGCTTTCGCGAAAATCGATGATATCGCGATAGCGATTCTAGTTAATTCATTCTTCCACCCATTTTTGTACACGCCCTAGCGGTTAAATGACGAAAGCTACAGTAATGAAATTCAGCACATGTTTCTGAACCTGTGCCTAATGGATCAAACTTTTCTCTCTTTTTTTTCTGATTCAGCTACTATGGGGCGCATCATATGAAATCACTCTTTTGCTAATTACTCAATAAGATGAAGTGCTTTAGATGTGCTTTTTTACATTTTGTTTCTAGTTGACAGCCCAATAAGATATGATCGGTTTCTTAGCATAGAGTAACTGGGGAAAAAACTGTTTTAGGAAAGGTTGAATGTTCGAATCTTGCAAATAAGTGGACAAATTATTGTAGGTCTACGAAAAACCTGCCCATTTTTGGTTGAGATTAGATAGAAGAATTCTCTTTGCTGCATACGATTTGCAAGACATATACGCACAAAATATATGGGGTGGAAATTTGAGAACATTGAAAATTGAAGGACGTTGAACCCAACAGACAAACAAACAACTCCAATGTCAATAAAAGTGTATTAAAAGTTCCCAGAAATAACTGCTGAAAACGACTGCTCTGTATCCGTAGCATCTATGTTCTAAATGCAATGATATTTTTAATTTGATTCTCTGAGTTTACAGTTTAAGGTTTTAGAACTGTATTACGTTTCGGCAAGCATCGACTTATACCGCCGCTATTCGTGGTGTCCTAACGAAATTAATGCCAGTTCATAAAGTCTCAAAAGAAAGAGAAGAACCGCTACTTGCCAAGTAAAGGGGTATGCCGAGTAATTTTTTCTTCTATTCGCGTTTAAACTTCTGCATATAATAAAATAATAAACTGAATCTTAACGTTTCATTTACAGTCTGATCTCTCTGTCCCTCTAACTCTCTCTCTCTTTATATATAAATGTATATATTCTTTATAATATATATATATATATTATATATATAAATATATATATTTATATATATATATATATATATATATATATATATGCATGCTGTCAAATCTGCATGATAACACCCGTCAGATAATCATATGTGTAAATCAAATATTATGTTAATTTCACTGCGTAACTGTCAGTGAAACTTTTGATAAATGGGTTTAATTTACTGGTAAAAGGTAAATGAAAATGTGTATTCGTTAAAGTTTGAGAAATAAATAGTGAAATAAAGAACTATTTCGTGTTTACTGTGGTTGTTGTTTTGTTTGTTGTCTGTTTTATCCTTTACTGTATACATACGCTCCCGTAACTTGCATAAGCACAAGGGCTTGTGCACAGATTTTAAAGAGAGTGTTCTTTATTTGTGGGATAAATAGAGCAATATGCTACTGTGCTTTTATTTTTATGTAAGATCAATAGAATAGTAGTAACAGAAAAATGTCTTGATATAGAATTTATTAGACTGAATGTGCTCGATCGGTTTTAACTGATAATTTCCTTATGACTTTCATAATTGTTTGATAAGAAATATCTAATTTGAACTCAGAGACATTCCTAAATGTCCGCCTAGATTTTTCAGATTCACCTCAAAAATGAAAATCACGCTCCGTGGTTGTAAAATGTACACAGTCTAGTGCATGGTATATCTGACATTTGCTTTCATCTAAATATCGCAAAATTGCATGGAAGCTGATTTATAAGATAAGTGTTATCGACTTTTTCCAGCGTATAAAAGTTATTCTTGAATTTGGTCATGGTCACTTTTGGTTTTGTATAAAATATATGCATTTTTTTGGCAAATGCATGGAAAGTAAGCGGTTTTTAAATACACCGAATCAAAAATTGCTTAAATTTCAAAGATTGAAAGGATTGTTTGTTTCAATAGTTGTTTTTACAAAATAATTGTTTATTTAAGTCTTAGATATATATTCATCGTTAAGTTAAACAGAAGAAAAATTATTAAAATATGCATACATTAGAACTGTGCGTAATAGCAAGACAAACAATTTCGGATTGTACGCTAATCGCACATTGTTCAACCTATTTTAATACTATTACAATAAAGGTTTATAATCGTTATTTACTCATATCCCCTGCCAAGTTTTGTTTCTCGGGTAAAATGAATTTCCACGAAGGCCATGCATTTCGAAACTAATATAACTTCATAACATTGTTAGATTGATGAGATGACATTGTCTGTTTTTATCATATTTTCATGTATACGCATGTGTATTTCATTTAATAAATTAGCACATAAAACAGCAAGAGCAATTTGTCCTTGCTATGCACATATGCAAAAGAAAAGTTAAGTTCACATCTAAAGGTGTATATTTGTTGTTTTCCTTTAAGTTATTTTTATTCATTTTTTTTTATACTCAATATATCAGTGTTGATAATAAGTAAGATTTAACTACATTCCTTTATCACACAATATTTCGTTTATCGATACATATACATGTATCATGCATTAAAAGATATCATTTTGCACATAGTGCGAAATATATATTCGTGAAATTAAATTGATATTACCGTTAAACCAACATAAACCATATATACAAAATGTTATTCCGTATTTCATCTTATCTAAACGAAATATCTTTCGTGATTACGATATAAATACGAAAAGAAATCCGTTAATATGAAATAATATTTCGAACTGGCGAAATAAAATGTGTCGGACAAGATGTTTTATGCAATATATTTGTATTTCGGCTATGATTATTTACAGCCCATTTTGCTGATTCTCCAGCTGGTTGATGCTTGACTCAGAGAAGAGTGTTCAGATGGGAGAGCAATTTTCAAGTTGCGGTCTTATAATTGTTTGTAGGCCATGTCTTTGAGTTTAGGAGAGTGAACTTTGATATTTTTTTTAGATAGTATAATGTTTGGTTTGCCTTTTTTTTATATTGTCTATGTGTCATTTTTTAAATTTCATGTCGGATCAGTTGGCAATATAAAACAAAGGTATTTTGCAGCTGATGAAACTGGTTCAAGCTTTGTTCTATGGAGAAAGTAAGAGGTCATTTGAGGACGATCGGTTTATAATTCTCAATATCAGTCTTTGTGAACTTTTTGTCGACGGAGACTACATTAACTTCCTTCCACTAAAACGGTAGCTTACCAGTATTTATTGATATTATGAAGAGTTTCTGTAGAATATGAGATATTTATTTGGAGGTATTTCTAAGAATGGCTGGCCTCATATGATCAGATTCGACAGCCTTATAAGGATTTAGGAGTCATAGGAGTTTCTGAATTCCTTTAGTTTAGTTTTACTTCAATACAATGAAGTTCGTTTCGTACTATTTTGGAAAAAGGATTTTGGGACCTTCATTTATTATTTCTAGGAACATTTTTCATATACATTTTTGTCATGGACCTGTGTGATTTTCCAAGTCAGTTATTTTGTAAAAATGGATGGTGCGTCGTGTCTGTGGTTTTTGGAGAGCGAAGACAATAGTTTTGATGATCTCTGGTGGATGCGGGTCTCGGTAGGTCGAGATTCTTTTAAGTTTTCTCATGAACTGGGATAAGATATCTCTAATCAGTTGTCGGACATTATTGACAGTTTTTTAATGGAAGTTGCATATACATGTATTATTCATTATCGTATTGTAACATAATAGGGGTGCTAGAAATTCGTATATGTCATCTATTCTACACGTCGATTTACTTGCTATGACAAAATAATTTCTAAAACAAAAAATATATCTTTAATATATTGTCATATGGTCATATTAACCGGCTTGATACTCGCATATATTTCTTATGTGGTGAATAACGATGTCAGAGGTGGTTCGAAATTCGAAAATATATCGAATTTCCATCCTGTTACTCGGGGCCAATTAAAATGAGAGAAATTTGCCTTTGTCATATTTGTTAACGATGTTCTAGCCAAATTCTCACACCTTGAAAGCTTCAAGGAAAACTCAATCATATTTTAAGGGTTTAAAAAGGAAAATAAGATTATGGTAGGGGAAAACATCAGAATAATCAAGTACCCTAAACTCTGTATGCATGTTCCTGTCATTTCCGCAAATACATGAAAAGAATATCATAACGCTCACGCCATCTTGCTTTTATAATAGCAAATACTGAAAAATCAGTAACGATGATGTGGATCAACTCCTTTAAAAGTCACACTTGTTTACTAAAGAAGTTTACTGAAGTTTGTTTTTTTTTTAAATTTTAAACTGGCATAAGATGACTGAAAAGTAGAAGTATGAACATTCTTTTAATCGCTTTATCTTAATCTTATTATTAAATACATGAAATAAAAAACATAGAAAAGAATTGTTTTGCTATGATATATGTTTTACGAAAGGATGCTCATAAAATGCGTAAGCCGTGTCCGTTTACAAAGGATTACAATGCTTTTGATGTGATAACGCTTATCTGCGGACTTCTGGCTTTTGTACTGTACACACCTGGGATTTAGCAACAACATCAGTCATGTCGGCACCACACGCAGAAAGTGCGGCGTTGATATCTCCGTTCGTACTCTGGATGTAACCCGGTGTTCCAGGTAGAATTGGAGGAGCAAAGTCTATGACGCACCCAAATGAAGGAGCGGTAACAGCCACCCTGACGTTAGTAGTCAGGCTGCCTGTCCTGCTGCAGCGGTATTCCAAACAATAATACACAAAGTTGCTTATTACTGCCGGAGTTGTGTCCTTAAAGTCCTTGTACTTGTTTGTATCCCATGTACTTATGCTGGTAGCGGTTGCTCTACTTAGTATGGTAATCACAGGCGCTGGTCCTGTGAAACTTACTCTGGCAACACATCTTTCCAGGGAACCATTATAAGGATCGAATAGTGTCGGTGGTATAAGACCGAAATAAAAAGCGGGGCTTCCCAGCGGTGAGGCATCGCAAACTGTTTTATTCTCATAGAATGGTCCTGTTGGGAAACTGTAGAATTTTATTTCTAACTCATTCATTGTGTTAGGTGTGTAACTGAGACTAGTTAGGACGGGTTGAACTGCTGCAGGATAGCTTGTCAGGGGGAATGGGGCTATAGCCGTAATAAAGGGTAATTGAAACTGGGCATCAAGGCCTATAGTTCCCAGGGTATCCGGGTTGAGACTAGTGTTAAGGTCACAACGAACTTCAAAACAACTTGCCGGAAGCGTTGGAGTAAACTGGTAATAGTTTAATGAAAGAGACTGATTGAACGTGGTGAAGATCTGGATCTGAGGCCGGAATGCAGAAGTAGGCGCACCATTTGTGATCTCCGTTCCTGGCAAACCATTTGTTGTGTCAAACACTCTAGCCTTGAACCAACACCGTTTATTTTGAGGAAATTTATCGATATTATAGAACTGGAAAACATCTGAAGTTGGATTGATGTTCCCAAGATTTCCAATTTCAACAGCCTGCCGTTTCTTTCTACCACCAGAAGAAGGAATCGGTACCCAGGTACCATCGGTCTGTAGGACCCAAAGCAACATCGTGTTGTCACCATTGACAACGGCGTTTTGCACACGAAGATTATTTCCACTTGAATCCTCAAATATAACATTAAATACACCTCCTGTTAGAAGTACTTGTTCCATGCCGTTTTCATCTATAAAAACAAATTCCCCTGGGCTATTTTGGATTTCCGTCGGGTTTGCAGGATTGATGAATGTAACGTAAGCTCGAACTAGCCCATTATACGGCGTCCCATCGGCGTTGAAGAAGGAACCAGGAGGAATCACAATATTTGCTGGCCCTGTGTTTGGAGTCCCAGGAGTTCCAGATATGGACAATGTATTTGTCATATTCGAATTGATTGTAACTGGTACAGCTCTCTTAAAAAGAGGAACATTCACATTTAGAGGCCCTATGAATCTTTCCTGGATTCGAGCAATGTGAATTGTTCCAAGGTACATCCCCGTTGTGTCCTGGACCCTTATTATAATTCTCCGAACGCCGGGTTTCACTGTTGTTGTCAGTTTTCCCGTTGCACTCGTAAGCCCAGCATTCATACTGAACACGGTCACGTTGGCCCCAGCAACTGGCTGACTACTTCTTGCATCCATCACCATAATGTTAACTGTGAGCATGGGCTTCGGACAACACTTACAAGATGTAATCCTAGTCACCATCACTGGGGGAAATGTTGCGCCGCACACTACATTTTCATTGATTGTCATGTCCGGACACACGAAGCCGTCGTCTGAGCATGTCTGCGGTGCCACTGAAGTAGTCCTGCACGTTCTTCCAGAGCAAGCGCCTGTATTTCTGGTGCAACCTCCGAAAACTATCACGTTGTTTACAAGCAAATCAGCGGTGAAATCATCAGGATTAGCTAGAGAAAAGAGAATGAATTGATCGATGCAATTATCTTAACATCAAAAGCAATCAATGAATAACATTTTTGTGTGTAGGTGCATTCCCTTTCTATCCCGAACTCGTTATGATTGATATTGTATAGGGATCAGCAAACACAAACTTATTAAAAAGCATAATTTATGTATACACAATTTATTTAAAAGATAAAGGTTAATAAGAATTTCGTAATGGTTATTCTTATAAAGATAAATATGATGTCTTGAACCAAATACATTGTTTTATTATTTTTAAAAACAACACTACAACTGCTATGAAAATGTATGATCAGACAATAAATGACACTTAACTACTTACGGACAATACTTAGGGTTGCTGATTCAGACATGACAGAGTATGTGGTACCTCCAACTGTTGTCATGGCGACACATTTGTACATGCCGCCGTCAGCTGCTATTAGACCGGTTTTGATCAACTCCCGGGACTCAGCGCCGGGAATTAATACGTTATTGAAAAACCTGCATACAGTATGTCGTGTGAAAAATAAAAGTTATATTCATAAAAAAAAAATATCAATGATATGACGTTAATGTTTTAATGTTTGCTTGTTCCTCAATGCAAATTAATCATTATTTATAATATTGTGCATGAGGGGATGTTGTTTCTGTATGAACTTACTGCAATCGGGCCATCCACGTAGGTATCGCATACATAAACACACATACGCACATTAATATGGCACTATCTAGATAGCGCAGCATGTATTAGGGTTTTAAGTCGATGAATTACTATCGCATAGCCTCGCACTACTCTGAGTTCAAGTCCTAGTCTTGTGAAGTGTGGATATTTCATGCGAGGAAGCATCTAGTCATCTTTAAAAATATGTCTGCGTAGACGCAATTAATTTTCTGAAGATAACTCTTCTTTTTTATTTGTGTTATTAAATGTTCTGTCATATTACATGTTTTGTATTTTGTGACTATAATCATTTTATTACTAGAATGTGGTTAAAAGAATTTCTAGTCTGTGTCAATCTAAAAAATGCACAACGGCTAAAAGAGAAAAAAATATGAAATATTAAAATTATTAAGTTTTTGCTGTTTTGGAGTTTTCCCGCTGCGACAATATTTCAATCATACACGTTCAGCTAAATTCATGTTTAAATACTCAAAGTGCACAATTACGCCAACGGGCAGAGCCTTGTACAAATTACAAGCTAACCAGGAATCGTGATTATCAATATTTTAAATCTGTACTATATACTAAAACTCAATAAATGCAGAATGTTGTGGAACAAGCTATAAATGCATGACTGATAAACATTACATATCTTTAAATATGAGGCGGAAACCTTATATTTCAAAATATCTTTCAACACTGGCCAAAAACGAAATAACAGATGTCAGAAATCAAGACTCCTGAATGTGCATGGTATGTATTTACACAATAAATGCACTTACATAAGATTGATGAATTAGGACATTCGGCCCTTACAATTCAAATAACGACATTGCGATATAATTGAATCAACGCAAAATTTGACATGGGTCACTCTGGTTCTGGGACACTAAAGCATTACCTCCAACTGAAGATCATCAATAAATTTGACTAAAATGACTTTCAAAGTGCTTTGAAACTGATGGTCGTGAGTTGGAATCCTAGTAGGGTCTTTATTTTTATTTTTCCTTTCTGATCATTATTTCTATATCTCTCAGATCGTATTTTGAAAGATGTTTAGTTTTGTTTGTTTGAATAATTTAGGACTATGTACCAAGGTAAAATGACGTTTGACGTTCGCTTACTGATAATTGAATTCTGTACGCCATGAAACATTATACACAAGGATCTCATAACCTAAATAGCACACTCAAATGATTATAAATGGAGAATAAAATGCTACCTTTTAAGTGCTTGATAAAAAAAAACAGTAACGCTACCACTGACTCTGATTATGAACCAAACCAAAAAATGATGATGTTAAAAACAATTCCATCAAATACATATAAACAAATTGAATTTTACATAGTGACCCTATTCAAATTTTGAGATGTAATTATGTTATATTTTATCTTCAGAGTATTTTAGAGTTACCATTTATAAGTTATGTTAGTAGCCGGAATCACCTCTGCCCAACAACACAGGGTGGCGCTGCCCCCTACCTGCCGACTTTTGGACTGGGGGTGCTCCACAAGGTAAGGCCTGCCTGCAAATACATTTGCATATAGTTAAAACGATGTAAGTCGATGACATGAACCTACTACCTTAACTACTACTAAAATGCGTTGGCTACCTGTAATAAAAAGGCAATCAGTTATATGCACAGGTTTCTGACATTTATTATAAAAATATCTCAGGCACAAATACATATCAACACATGTAATGTTCTTTTGTAAGATTGGATTTACTTAACAAATCTTCAATAAATTACGAGATATTAAGAAACGTGACTTCGCAAGAATTAGACTATATGCTACGTGTGTTTTGCGTGGTTAAGACTAGTTGTTAATCTTTGTTTAAAATGTCGTTGGTCACATTCTATGCAAATGTACACAGCAAAGGAGAGTAGCAGCAATTACTGTAAACACCATAACTTTGCAAAATATCTTACAATTCTTTCATGGTAAGCGTTTCTGGTGTGAAAAGAATGGCTTCTCCAATTCAAACACCCAAACAACTATCACAATTACTTTTCGGATATGTCCAGTGCAGCCTCAGAAACTTACACATTTTTTTCACATGATCGCTCGACAAAATCCCTATATGCTGAAAAGTGTCGGCATGAAGTAAAACCCAAAATAAACGACACAACTACCTACGACAGTCGACACCACTATTTAAGTAGTCAAACGTGTTCAGATATGATTCTAAGATTGAAACAATGGATATATATATGTTCATGTGTGTGTTTATTTTTAAATAAAGAAAACAATATACATAAGTTCTGCAAAATAAGTTTGTCTCACTTGCGCACACCAACATCATTGAACCGGAAGTAGTACTAAACGTCTTCGTCGCTGTTAAGAAGCCGGTTTTAGAGAAAGTGATGGTGATGGGAAGGGAGCAGACGACAATATTGTAGATCCCTGGAGAGGGGGATGATACAGAGTTGGCAGACGCCGAGATCAAGGCTACACCTTGTACAGACGGGTCACAAAGTGATGTCACATTAATCGTCACAACCTGATTGGAGCATGATGGTGCCACCGTCGTTACAGCTGACCGGGAACATAATATGGATAGTGTTTTGTAATTGATTTTCTGTTTAAATACAATTCAAATTTATGCAAATAAGCTCGATTTATCGGGAAATATGTCGGTAGATCTTATTTTTTCCGCATCTCCTTTTTTATTGACGAATTTCATTGAACTTATTGACCGACGAGATGAAAATAAGCAACATGTACACTAGCTTAATTCATCTTTTCGGGAACCTGTACTTTAGCCATTTCAAAAAAATCATTTGGAAAAGTGTGACATATCCCGAGTATAAATATCTTCCTGATCACAAGTGTAAAGGTAGGTGATTGCGTCTTTTCGTCAGGATGATTTTAAATCTTATACTAGCATACCAGAGAATTAACACTCGCACGGAATAAAAATAAGGACATACCCAGACAATGCATAAACACAGTCAGTGATCTGGCGACTGCTATGGTCAGAGGCTGGAATCCCGTCTTATTCAGTGTTACTGTTATAGGGGATCGACACACGGTGAGCTCGTATATCCCTGGGGAGGGAGAAGTTACGGGGGAGGATGAATCCTGCACTGTTATGGTCGCCCCTTGCACTAAGCTCTCACAAGGGGACGTCAGCCGCAGTCTCACTGTTCGGGATGTACAGGAAGTACCTAGTGGCACGGACATTAAACAGAATATAAGTATTCCTTTGAACTGATTGTGAGTGATTGAAAACAAGTTGTTACAAATATGAAATGCCGAAAGGTCCAGGTTTCCCTGCTATATTTTGAGCCCACTTTCCGTTCACCATTTTGCTTCTATCTCTACGTAAAAATAATTATCTTCATATTTGATATACAATGCTTAGTGAAATTCTAACTACATTTTCATGAAATTATTTTTTTTTTTCGATTTTTTTCTAGTACCTACAGAAGAGAACATACCTAAGTTTTTTTTTGTTTGTTGGGTTTATTTTGGGTTTTTTTATTATTATTATTATTATTATTATTATTATCATTATTATTATTTTAAAAAAAAGTGATTACAATGATACTCACTAAGACACTGTAGAGTTACAGTTGAATTCCCGCCTGTGAGTGCAACCTGTTGCACACGAAACCCCGTTCTCGATAGCTCTACTGTCTTGGGTAAAAACAATGGAATTCTTATTCTATATCGCCCTTCGCCTATTCGCACGACAGAGAGCGGGAACAGACGGTTATTCGCACAGACGATGGAAACGCCATTGAGTGGTTCCTGACAATCCGACGAGATGACGGTGAGATCGGCAACCCTAGACTGCAGAAGATGGTTGCCTTTCGCTGGACACGCACAAAGGACGGCAGTCAGGATGACGAAAGCCGCGGCCCACGCCATTGTCACTGGTAATTTCCAGGGACAGAGATAGTTTTTTCACGCGTCCTTTATATAAAATGAAATAAATTTATCATCAAATAAGTTTAACATTTATTGGATGAACGATGCCATCGTATTAGACTTGATTACATGCTCTCAATATACCATAATACATAACCCAGGCTATACCTTTGTGATCACTTTCCGATCCGCTACCGTGGTATAACCTGTAATAAGTTGGACGGTGTTATATAAGTAGAATACAATCGCATCAAAGTAATCATAGTCACATGATTCACATCAATTATATCACCATAACAACCATATTTTCCTATTCGAAAACAAATGATGTGCTTAATCCTCTCTTATCAACATTCTAAGTATCAAAATGTTGTGCCGTATAAGTCATTTAAGTACATATTGCTTTATATTATTTATATGGATAAAGCAGTTATACTTTCTATTTGATTTTTTATGAATATATTTTACATGTCACTTTGTTGGAACATTTTTATTTACACTGTTCGTCTCGGGAAGTGCTAGGTCGGGGCCCTTTGAAAATTGGTTTAAGCACCACAGATGGTCGATAACATAATATTTCTCTATCTCATGTAACGACCTACCTGTGTGTGCGCGTGTTTCTTTTTTGTTGTTGTTGTTTTTTTTTTGTTTTGTTTTTTTTTTATCTTTGCTTGCTCTTCCTTCTGGAATAAGTATATTTTATATACGTTGGATTTCTCATGGAACCTTTTCCATATTCATGAAAAATGTACAAACCCTATTTTCTTGACTAACTAACGGAAGAGAACTAACCAAAGAGCTCAATGAGTGATTTATTGGATTCCCTCCAGTGAATCAACATGATTGCGTTCAGTGTTCGTTCAGGGTATTTCTTTGATATAATTACAGGTATGATAACGTAAACCAACTTGGTTCATCGTAGTGAATCCAGTAGATCCACTTCAAAACAGACTCGTTTACATGATAAGACCGCCAACCGTCACACAGTGCAACGAATTCTTTTATTTTGATTCTTTTCGTATGGAGCGAGGAGCATGGTCTTGATTCTATTCATGACTTGCATGCAAAAATATGTAACAAGTTAAAAAAACAAGTTTGTTGTCAATCCTAAATTGTTTAGTTCTTACCGTTATAATCAACTAGAAGTTTCAATCATAAAAGAACTGTTCAAGCTGAAACCCCAGCTGAGACCCTGCGAGCAAAATTCAGGTTATCCTAATAACAAACCAAGGATGACCGAAGTCAAAGACTTACCAAATCCTGATTCAACAGCTGAACTCAAAAATTAACGTCGACCCGGCTTACACTGACAACTTAAGAAGAATAGCATTTATATGGTCCTTACGCCGACCCTGTTTCTTATTTTAAATAGCGATAAAAAAAATAACCGTACTGCACACATCGAAGAGACAAAGAGGAGATTATAGTTTCTTTGCATGTGAAAGAAATATATAAGACGTATTGATAAAGCTTTAAAATGATAAAAAAAACATATAATTTTTAGCTTATTTGGCATGCCGAAATTACCACAGTGTAAAATAAAATATCGAAACGGACAAAAGATTATACTCTTTGAGACTGGGACTTATGCCGACAGTCTGAAATTCATTATGAATCGAATATGCAAATATAATTTAACTTGATTAATTATCGTGGGGTGCTCTATAATAAGGCACGGATTCATGTGAAAGAAAATTCTAAAAAGATATAAAATCTCTGCTACAATCATGTAACAGAACTTTTTTCTATATCTTATAGTGTAACACAATATATCAACACTAGTTTCCTTACATCTAATTGACTGTTCTATGCACATATGCTTTTTCCTATTTATACCAGTTTGGTATGGCATATATGAAAAACCAGCAATTATTTTCAGGAATTACTACTCACCAAACTTTATTAATTTACATCCATAAATATCCAGTTAAGTCCTAACAATTTGTGAAGCTGATCGTCAGCACAAGGAGGTTGTAGCGAGCGCAAAGGTGAAGTGCCTCAGTGTTTTTATCAAGGAAATAGTATTTTAATTACGACTGTAAATAAATATAAGTGTAAGGTAATAACATTTTCGAAAACGATTAAACATAGATCAAACAGTCCGGTCAGATGATTGAAAATTACACTTAGATTAATTACTTAAAGCGGTGACAGTAAGTATCTAAACCATCATCACATGACAAATGATAAAAATATATTTGTTCCAAGTATAAACCCCTATCAGCAAGCAAGTATCCTTCATACAAGAGAACGGGTCCAGAAATAATATCATATATTTTATATATTGATATGACGGGGATGAATTACTCTGAAAGATTTACTACAGACATCTCGATCTAAATCCATTGTTTATGCCATATTTCTGGATACATAAAAATGTAGGTATCTTCAGCATATTTTACATTTACTAATATTTAAGTGCATTTTTATGTCAAACATTTTTGTATAATTATGATTTCGGAAAGTGATGTACATTGGAAGTCAATCGTTTAATAAAAATTCATCTATGGATCAACAACGGCATGGGGAGGGATCATTTCCAGAACAAAGTCTCTGCGACATTTGGTCTCCTATTCTAAAATATGTATTTTAAGTTTTTTTAAGTGTAAATACGCGGTGTTTCCAAGACATTCCGTGACACTCGGCGATAATCGGTAAGTTTATGCACTTCTTAATAAAATACGTATATATCAGCCATTCCACGATAATTGACTAATTTTTAATTTACAAAAAGTTAATTTTAAAGTTCATCAAAAGTTTAATATACGTATTTCTTTTATAATATCGATTATTAAGCACGGTATTAGAAAATTTGACCCACGCCAATATAACCGTTATTTCAGGGTTGCAGCTTGAAAATATGTAGTAAAGTTTACTGTTATGGAGCATAGATACGAGGATAGTTCTTTCCCAAAAGGTGTTTAAGCTACTCAGTCACACAATATACACATGGTTTGTTTTCCTGATAGAAGACGGGCGATTGTATAATATCTAGTATGTGTATCTTGTTTAACGCAATGTTACTTGTGTTAGGGTCTTGACAACTCTGTTGTCTCAAATCCAACCTAAGAGAATCATATAACTCATACTTTTTTAATACAATGATAGATATAAAGCACAACACTGTTCTATGAAATTTGATTTATTTGCCAAACTCAAAAATTAACAATCCAAGCAAATGTATTAACAACGATAGTATAACCATCTCAGGCTGAGGAAATATCTAGAACCACAATTCCGTTGCGGATCATAGGTATTAGTTCTTGCATATCATAACATTTTATATACAACTATGGGATATAAACATACAAATGATACAATCATATAAATTTGTGTATGCCTCACGAAGGAATGTCCTATATTATTAGTATACTGTCAAATATATTAATACATGTATCAGAACACTTTGATGACGAGATTATCAGCACAAATCTGGCATTTTCAGTATTCATGTTAAACTATATCCATTAATTTCCAGCAATTACAAATCTAAAACAATGGTATCAAATTCAGCGAAGAGTTATATATGGGAACACAATTTATCAATCAACCATCATGAAAACAATGCAAAATGGATTTCGTTACGGAGCATTTCTTTCTTGATACGCCAGCTTAATTTCGAATATTTATTTATTTATTTAAAATCTGGACACCAATACTTATGTTCACATTTCAACTTTTCTTCTTCTGTAGGACATTTCATTTCAGTTCTTAAACCACTACATTACCAAATAAGAAACATTTTTTTCTCTTCCTATCTTTCTTAAAGTAGGTATCGCAGTTCTATTTCCTTTGTTTCGCCCGCCACCTTCTCCGTGTTACAGTGTTAGACAGTGTCATACCGTAAAAAAAAGATTACATGCAGGAGTATATGATCTAAATTATTTAGCCTGTTTACCAATATCCTGCATTTTTTCAAACTTAGGAATTCACTGTAAAAACATTTGTATAAATATTATTGTATTTTATGTCCCTATGTTCCGTAACGTAAAGTATATGTTCTGTAACGAAGACAACAGCTAAATGCAATGTCAGACTAAGTATTAAAACATAAGCTATATATATATCATTTATTTAAAGGCTTGGAGTTTTATGAATCAGAATCAGAAAAGCACTTATCCCTCAGTCACTTTTTGCAGTTACAAATCAAACCGTAACAGTAAACTATGCTTCCGTAACGGTTTTCACTAATGTATGGCACTTTTTCTATGAAACATCCATTTGGAAATGTGCAATCTGGCAAATACGAAACAACTGCACAATATCTGTCTCATGTGGATGCCATAGTAGCTGATAATCCTTTTAAGACATTTCTGCTATGTCCTGTAACAAAAATATACAAGGTAATATCTCATGTCGACGCAGGTTACCAGTGTTTACTTTTGTTTTTGTTGTTTTTTGGGTTGTTTTTTGTTGTTGTTTTTTTTGTTTTGTTTTGGTTTTTTTCCTGAAAATATGTTAATTTTATCAGAATAATGGTATCAATATTTTACATAAGCAGTATAAGACATAAATGCAGTGAAAAAAAAATGATAATGAAAAAAACACTTACCTTCAAGTTCAAAATTCAATGAAAAACATATCTGCTAGATTCGCTTACTATGATTTAGAATGGTACGATATGAAATACGTATCTGCTAGATTCGCTTACTATGATGTAGAATGGTACAATATGAAAAACACATCTGCTAGATTCGCTATGATGCAGAATGGTACAATATGAAAAACGGTGCAGGTATGATATAATCTACAGACGTTTGTATGTTGTTCTCAAAATTAAACATAAAACATTAATTAATTAAACATAGGGTCAGTATTATTACGGAACATAGCCGTTACGGAAGCATAGCGATTCAATGGGTTGTAATGCTATTGTGGGGCCGATATAATATTGTGCAAGAATCACGAAATATCTTGCATTTATGACACCTTCTGATATTAAGACATTATATGGATAGCTCCAGTTTCCTAACTGATCCCGTATTCTTTTAGAAAGAGGCGTTACGGAAGCATAGGTTTCTTTTTTCAAATTAGAGTGTTTTTCTCAGTAAAGTAAAGAACTTAAAGTGTTAAAGTGCATTTTTCCATAAATTTCAATCTTTCCTGATACTGTACATACCTGTTATTTCTTGTTGTAGTACAATCCAATGAATGTAACCCCTATTTCATAATTGTTACGGAGCATAGGTAGAAATCGGCGATATGTACAAAAGGCAACAAAACATTAAAAAGCATCATCCTGCCAGCATATATAATTCATATTCAAGTAGAACATAGGTATGCCGTCATGAAAAAATGATTTGTGAAATCTTTTTCTTTTCTTTTCTTTCTTTACTCCCCCCCCCCGTCATTCATGGGTCACTATCCTCTAAGAATACTGACGTGGGTCTTGACTCTATGTCACTTTACATCGCTATACTACGATCCGATCTGAGTACTATCAAAGAGGGCCAATAAACTTTTAAATAAAAATAAGGAAGGAGGTGAGATTTAGCACAGGAAAATATGATATTTTATCGTGTTTTAATATAAATGCTTATAGATAATTATATATTTAATATTTATTTTTGTAGACTGAAGACTCTTTGTCGACTGATACATATCATCGAGGGAGTGGTCACATTTTTTAAGTATACTGACCGGGGTCAATATTTTATATAATGTAGGAGGGGGTTACATTTTCCTAAGAATAATGACACGGGTCAATATCTGATACATATCATCGAGGGGTGTCACATTTTTAAGTATACTGACCGGGGTCGATATTTTATACATATAATGTAGGAGGGGGGCACATTTTCTGAAGAATAATGACCCTGGTCAATATCTTATAATTACAGTGTAGGGGGGTAATTTCTGCAAAGTTGTTGTTGTATTGGGGTTTACCGTCGCTGCGATAGTATTTCAATCATATAGCGACGTCCAGCTAATTACAGGTGGAGGAAGACTCCGAGTACACAGAGGTATCCGGGTAGAACCACCGACCTTCCGCAAGCCAGCTGGAAGGCTACCTCACAAATTTCTGCAAAGTAATGACCCGGGTCAATATTTTTTATATATAATGTAGGAAGGTAACAATATCTGAAGGATAATGACCCGGGGGTCATTTCATCTGGAGAATAATTACCGGGGGTCTATATTCTTCAGATATCATCGAGGGGATCATTATTCATTAAGGTGGGGTCAGTATTTTATAGAGAGGGGTCACTTTTTCTGATGAATAATTGTAGCCGGGTACAGGTATTTGGTGATAAATCAATAGGCAATAAGACATGAGTGTCTCGATAGCTCAGTGGTAGAGCGCAGGAACGGTAGTCCTGAGGCCCTGGGTTCGAGTCCCGGTCGAGCCATGATTTTTTCACCACCTGTTACATTTGGCGCCCAACGTAAATAACCTACTGTTTGATATGGCTACTGCTTCGGCACCTCAAGAACTTTTCACAATGTTCTTTGTCTCAAAGAATTCGGGACGAATTCTAAATTTGGAGGGGGAATATGTAGCCGGGTACAGGTATTTGGTGATAAATCAATAGGCAATAAGACATGAGTGTCTCGATAGCTCAGTGGTAGAGCGCAGGAACGGTAGTCCTGAGGCCCTGGGTTCGAGTCCCGGTCGAGCCATGATTTTTTCACCACCTGTTACATAATGAACGGGGGATCATTATTCTTTGGGGATCACTTTACTTCGTTACACCGGAAATCACGATCATTTCATGAAATGAGTGTTGTAGCATGCTACCTCCCAATTATGTAGTCGATGTTAACCCACTTAAAGTAAGTGTTAGTTTGGCCTAATTATGTACATTTATTATCAAATTTTGGAGTTAATTCTTCTTTCAAAAACCATATTTTTTCTTGTTTATTTTTATAACAAAACATTTTCACAAGTGTACAGTTCAAAATATAAAATTCATCTACATAAAAAATAACATGTCAAGATCTCATGAGTACCTATTTCTCCCTTTATTAATAATATATAGATTTTTAATTGTTAATAAGTTTCTCTCTTATAAGAGAATAATGTTTATATATCATATCCTTGAGAAATGTGAGGAGTAGATATGACCTTTTCAATTTATAATTTAGAAATATTTGCATAAAATATGACAAAAAAGTAAGAAAAAGAAAATGTGTTTCTGAATAATACTTATATTAGGAATTTATTTCTTAAGAGCAATTTCTCCCTGCAACTTAAAATTTCTAAATAAAACACAGGTCTTACATCATTGTGTAGTTTAATTAAGAAAGAAAAGGAATATAGTTGTCGTATTTAACAACAACAGAATAAGCAACAAGCGCAATAGATTTTTACCTTATTCTTACCTTTCCATATACTCCTACATTTGTTTTTATTCCACTACAATATAGTTGTCCCATTCTCTCTGTTATTCAGCAACTTTGTTTTCATGTAAATGAGTTACTTGAAAGAAAAATATAGAATATTGTTTATCTTTTTAACACTGAAAAACTTTACTCCTTTTCGATTTTTTTTTGTCTAAACCCTTGATATTTTTAATTATTTTTCTTTTAATATCATGATACCTTTTTCAGAGATTTTCTTCCAAACCATTGTTTAAAATAAAATGAAAAATAATAAAACACACAAAAACATTTTCACACCTGTGGCATATCAATCACTTTATATATTTAGCGTATTAAAGTAACACGAGTTTTACAACCTCCGTTATCAAATCTCTTAATGTACTTACTTTGTTATCTATATGACTTATGATAACAAAATAAAGCTTAAACATGCTTAATAATTAAACTGTATGTTTGGCTATATGTTAAACATAAAACCACTGTATGATTATAATGCATGTATCGACCTGTTTAATCATTTGATAATGATAAATATATCTGTCAAGTTATGCTTTTAGGGTCCTTTAAACATGTAAACCGATTTTCTATGTATATCCTGAACTGAATTTAATAGTCAATACAGATGTTAATATTCATTTAGCTTTTATTACTTTCGATGAGGATATGATGGTCAGGTTTCCTTTTAAATTATTCGTATGTTCAGTGATGCACCAAAATGTAAGATTGGCGAGGCGACACTGTCCTTGTCTTTTCACCATATTTGTGTGTGTCTGTTTCATTTTACAATATGGTACATAAAACACAGTGAATGGGGTACTCGTAGTTAGCCCTTGCGTTTATTTTACTTCCAATGTGGAGGTATAGTATCTGGGTCACTCTCTCTCTTATTTTATTTTATTATTTATACATTATGTATATGAATGGATAGACGTGTATTTTGTGCATGAGTATTCTACGGTTAATGTATTCATCCTGTATATATTTGTATCACTGGGTATAGGTGTATGCATATGTATACGTTTATACTTATACGTATTAATAATGAGTTAACGTATGTATTAGTCCTTACATATGGTCATGTCATTTATTGTGTAACTTATATTTACCTGACAATCTGTGTCTCCATCTTTCGTGGCGATGGAGGCACGTATTAATAATGAGTTAACGTATGTATTAGTCCTTACATATGGTTGTTTTCTATAATCTATAATATGAATTATTATTTTTGCAAAATATGGAATCTCGATAACTATAATAATTATTTTTGTACAAGGGGAACTAGATCCGCCATGATATCGGGTGCTATACACAGGGCACGTTAAAGAACCAAGGTGTCTATTCGCTAAATGAGCTGGAGTATCGCACCCGGACTCCCTTGTATCCAACTACTGTCCATTCGGACGCTGTCTCCTCAGCAGAAAACAGGACCAACACGTCGGAAATCCTTGACCGTAAGGTCTAAAATATGGCCATAATAACAAGAACATTACAATAAAAGAAGAAAGAATATCATTTTTAAATAAGATATAGTATTTCGCACATTTAAGTATTTCGTTACGAATTTTCGAAATAGTATTTCGTGTAAATGAATTGGTATTACCGTTCTTCCAACCTTACTCAGATACTCACAACATTATACATGGCATGTTTTATAAGATTCAAATCGTGGTTCAGTTCAAGATCGTGTGCCGATTCAAAAATCGTTGTCCGATCTGAAGTCGTGGGCAAAATTGGCGACGACATTTTCAGAGCGTGAGCCGAATTCGCAACAGCTATGCACTAAACAATTTGGTAGTGTTAATGATGAAGAGAATGATAAGGATGACGAAATTATTCACGGAATGCTCATTTTTGTGTCGCCTGACTAGACTAGAGTCAGCGACATGTAGGGGTTACTTTTGTCGGCGGTGGCGGCGTCCCCATCTACTTGTCCGAAGCATAACTTTGTCACCATAACTTGGAATGACTTGAGATTTGGTATGTATGTTTCTTGCAATAACCCGAGTGCAGTGCACAAGAACCATAACTCTACATTGTGCGCTTTTTGAGTTATTCCCCTTTGATAGATTTTCTTTGAGCATTTCTTGTCCGGAACATAACTTTTTCACCATAGGTTTGAATGATTTGAGACTTGAAATGTTTGTTTCTTACAATGACACCGAGTGATATATTTCTATTCAAAGGTAAAAAACAGGTCACTTACTTGAATTGTCGATTTAATTCATCAGACCAAAAGGGTCAAAATCGAATTCAACAAATGTCAAGTCACAATTTCACACTAACATTTAAAATTGGAAATTTTAACAAGGCAATATTGAAATTTAAATCAATGAACATGAATGCTTTGAAAATTGCATTTTATGTGTGTAGGGGGTGTTATTGTTGTTTGTTTCTTTTTTGAAATCTCAAAATTGAGATTATAAATTTTGAGATCAAAGGTTTGGGTATGTCAAGAAATATTATGAAATTTCAAGCCGTATGGACAATCATGATTATGACAAAGGAAATTATGGCCATATTAATTCGATATAACACATTATAACACGTGTACTTTAAAGACACAAAGAATTTTGTTCTTGTTATCAAATGCTAACTATTACCAAAATTAGGCAAACTGATAAAGTACCGTAAAGTGTTCGCATTATAGCCTGAAAAAGTCAAAGAAACTCATAGTAAACAGCCACACTACTGTAAAAAAAGAGTCCAAAGTATTCGCTCAAAATAGATTATGTTCTGCTGATTATCAGGGATTATTGTTGTTGGTGTTTTGTAGTATGTAATGGAAATTCAGTAAATGTGTGGAACTTGGGAGAATCTCGCTTTCGTTCCGGAACTAAGGCAGAATCTCGCTTTCTATAGGATGCTTGGTGTTCCTGTCTATTCCGGAAACAGAAAAAGGATATTTTGAAATTGCTGTTCAAGGCGGTTGATGCACACGCTCAGGTTCATTCATTTTAAAGAATTAGGGAGCCTGAGCTACAATGAATTGGATCATCTCTTTATGATGTCACTATATGTTACTGAAGTAGTTACATTTATGCATAACTGAAAAATGTATTTGATTCACATGCTCTTTATTTTAATACTATGAACTTGAAATAAACACACTTGTCGTGTACATCAGTTAAGAAGACGTTAAATAATATGTTTCGATGCAAGTGTTTTGAAAGGTTGCTCATGGACCTCTTGGCAGGACGACTGTGATGCACACACCTTAGATTTTGCCACAGTCTCAGTCGTGTCAGCTTCACAAGCAATACGTGCGGCATTATCATAACGCTCTCGCCATCTTGCACTTATAAAAGCAAATACGGAAAAATCAATAACGATGATGTGATGTGGATCAACTCCTTTAAAAATCACACTTGTTTACTAAAGATGTTTACTGAAGTGTTTTTTTTTATTTTAAACTGACATTAGATGACTGAAAAGTAGATATATGAACATTCTATTAATCGCTTTTCTTTATTTTAAAAATTACATACTTGAAATAAAAAACATAGACAATTTTTGTTTTGCTTTGATATATGTTTTAGGAAAGGATGCTCATAAAATCATAAGCCGTGTCCGTTTTCGAAGAATATCAATGCCTTTGATGTGATAATACTTAGTTGGGTCGATCTGATGTTTGTGCTGCGCACACCTGGGATTTTGCAACAATATCAGTCATGTCGGCACCACACGCAGAAAGTGCGGCATTGATATCTCCGTTCGTACTCTGGAAGTAGCCCGGTGTTCCAGGTAGAATTGGAGGAGCAAAGTCCGTGACGCACCCAAATGAAGGAGCGGTAACAGCCACTCTGACGTTAGTAGTCAGGCTGCCTGTCCTGCTGCAGCGGTATTCCAAACAATAATACACAAAGTTGCTTATAACTGCCGGAGTTGTGTCCATAAAGTCCTTGTACTTATTTGTATCCCATGTACTTATGCTGGTAGCGGTTGCGCTACTTAGTATGGTAATCACAGGTGCGGGTCCTGTGAAACTTACTCTGGCAACACATCTTTCCAGGGAACCATTATAAGGATCGAATAGTGTCGGTGGTATAAAGCCGAAATAAAAAGCGGGGCTTCCCAGCGGTGAGGCATCGCAAACTGTTTTATTCTCATAGAATGGTCCTGTTGGAAAACTGTAGAATTTTATTTCTAACTCATTCATTGCGTTAGGTGTGTAACTGAGACTAGTTAGGACGGGTTGGACTGCTGCAGGATAGCTTGTCAGGGGGAATGGGACTACGGCCGTACTAAAGGGTAATTGAAACTGGGCATCAAGGCCTATAGTTCCCAGGGTATCCGGGTTGAGACTAGTGTTTAGGTCACAACGAACTTCAA